>JAVYIG010013616.1:0-46214 GCA_035222895.1 Strongylocentrotus droebachiensis
GTGACAATTACTTTTATTTACCCACGCAGACGACACCATGATGCTCGAAACCGATATCATCCTGCGCGGTATCGGGACTGAAGATCAGACCAACATTCCCGTTCACGCACACCCTCCCTTGACTGATAGTGACCTAACTCTTGAACACTTCCTGCAGGTCACAACACAATACGCTGACAAAGGTTGGTAGTATACTTTTTCTTCTTCTGAACTTTAGAATCTAAATCGTGATCGCACTAATTTTCAAGTTGATTGACTTTTCCCAACCAAGTTATGAGCATTTCAGATGAGGATGAACAGTGCTCAGCTTTGAAGCAAGAGATGATCTATATATTTTTGCTGAAAAAATTGAATATCAGAGATGCAAGCTCCCAAGCAGAAAAAAAAATCAATGAAAATGCAACTTTGTGCTGTAATTAGTAAAAGAAGAAAATATTGTTCATTTTTTATATGGAATACATGGACACCATGATGTTTATCGTAATGATATGTTTTTTTTTAATGATTTTTAATGATCACTGGTCCATGGCACAGTCACGATGAACTAGAAACAAATACCCAAGCTCTCCTGATTCACTCTGACTTATTAATGTGGGTGTAAGCCACAAATATGTTTAAACTATTGAAATTTCTCCCAGGAAGCATTACATTTATAAAAGTTATTGTCCTATGGCGGACTAATGAATATTAATAAGTCAGAGTGAATCAGGAGAGCTTGGGTATTTGTTTCTAGTTCATCGTGACTGTGCCATGGACCAGTGATGGCCTGGTGGTAGATGTCCAACGTTCATCATTTTGTAAGGTTTATTGCTGAAAGACGCAACAAACTAGATAGGCACAATGAAAAATGGCGCTTAATTTCTGGAATTTTAGAAAATAATCCTATTTAAGCAGTTTAGCAGAACTGATGATGGAACGCTGACGGAAATTCATTTTGGTTTTAGGGAGGGGGAATTTTGAAGATCGCTGATGTTTTTTTTTCCTTCTATTCTATTGTATATATAAACTATAGATCCATTTGATTTTTTCTTTGATTTATTGTTGTTACATGTATATAAATGTCTGTATATTTGTATTATGTTTATATTGAATGTAATAAAAAACTTATCAATTTTCTTTTTAAAGGATGAGGAGAAAAGAGGAGGAGTCCAGATAGAGAGAGAGAGAGAGGGGGGAGGAGGAAGGGAGATTAAGAGTGACCGACAGAGGAGACGAGGACGTGGAGATAAGAGGGCACCATATATCATGTATATAAAAACATGCAATTTTAACCAATGGGAAAGATAATAATATGGCAGACAGGGGGGTAGAGATATATGAATATAAAATCAACAAACAAACTTGCAAGACACACACACACACACACATTATATACAGGGAGAGAGAGAGATAGAGAGGGGGAGAGGGAGACAGGCAGACAGCCATACTGGCATACAGACGGACATATAGATAGGGAAGATACCTACGGAAAACATTGACTTTAAAGTAGCTCATGTTTGTGCAAGACCATTAGTAGAATTGTATCATCAGCTTTCACTCCAAGCTAGCCTTCATGTTATTATTCATGTTATTTTTCAAGAGCTACTTTCACGAGATTCCATCTTACTTTCCAAATGTTAAGAAGCGGCAGCTGCGACTTCAGTAACCTTCTGGCTAATGGAACAATTTTGTTCTAATAAAACAAAAAATACATTTTTTGGGGGTGAGATTGTGTTACGTAAGGGCGTTTCGTTATGTACAAAAGAGGAAATGAGAAGATTGACAAATCTGATAGTATTGAAAATGAATATACTAAGTTTTTAAAAATGTATAAAAAGCTATTGGTTCAAAAAACTTTGAAATAAAAATCCACGGTGAATTAAGAAATTTTAAAAGCAATCAGCCATGAGCATATTGGAAAATTATTAATTTAGCTAACGGTTTAAGTAATGAAAAATTGAAATTTATTTTCTTGAACAACACTTTCGTAGTCTATGCCAACATCATAAAGATAATGCAGACATATTTCAACGTGACCAAATTTATTCGAACAATCAATGTATCAATCGTTCTATAAGCAGGGAAGAAAAAGTACATCAACTAAATAGGCTGAAAACGGTAAAGCACATGGCGATGATTTAGTTCTAAATGAATTGTAGAAAGTGTAGCACAAATTCTGTTTTAACAGTAATCGTTAGGTTATTTAACATTTGAAAGTGGAATTGTACCATCGGAATGGACAATAGAGTTAATTCACCCTCTTCATCAGAAGGAAGGAAATCTTAGTGATCCCAAAACTATAAAGGAATAACGTTGCTTATTTCTCTTGACAAGCTGTTTACAGCAGTCTTAAATATAAGCGACTTACGTCTAATCTCGAAGATCATTGTTTGGTTTTCGAAATGTTCATTCAACGCTTTATCCTATTTTCGATCTCCATTCAGTGATATCTCTCTTGAAAAGAGAGGGTTTATTATGCATTAATCTACTAGAAGGCATTTGATTTGATTGACAGGATTTCTCTTTGGAATAAATTACTTATGAATAATGTTGATGGTAATTTTGTTCAATGTAATTAAGCATAATCATGCTCAGGCTAAGCTATGCGTAATTTATCGATCAGAAAAGTCTTCGTTATTTGATTGTAACATAGGTGTACGACAAGGAGAAATTGTTATCTCAGATGCTTTTCGCCCTTTTTAAAGTGACTTCAAACAATTCCTTTGCGAAAATTTCGGAGGAGTAGATGTTCTACCTGACAAAATTGATGTATATAGATGTATATCGCAGGCTTTTTAAATTACTGTATGCAGACGATACAATAATTCTTGCACAAACTGAAAGTGATCTTCAACTTGTTCTTTATGCGGTATCTGATTGTTGTAAAAATTGGTTTCTTCAACTCAACACAGCTAAAATTTTACTCATTTTATTTTGAACATCCCCCTTTTGTAAAAAATATTTATATATTTTTTTAAAACTTATCTTTGTTTTTTTTGTGCCAGGTGCATTTCCATTTCTTGTTTTAAATAGGTTAAATTAACGTTACCATCTTTGTTTAAACCTGTGTTTTATGTCGGGGGGGTCCCGAGCCCGTCGCCCTTCCCCCGTGGATCAGTGCCTGTCTATCGGTGTGACTCCGACGAAAACGGCCACTATGAACGGGTTCGGAAGAAAAACGGGGGAAAAAACACCGATGAAAATGATCAAAGGACGTTCTTGTTCCGTGTACGCGCGCTTTTTCGGAATCCGGCTAGCAGCTAGTTGTGATTGTTGATACATGTGCATGCAATGTGCGTGAACATGCTGCTAGCTAGATGGGGCGCGGGCCGGGGGGGGCGTAATTTTTTTTCCCACTTGAGCTCCGGACCCAATATGAACTCATTTTTTTTTTTTTTTCAAAGTATTTATTGAAAACAAATCTCATTCATAATAATAATAGTACATGATAATAATAATTGTAATAATAACATGTTCGTATAGACATAAAATATGTATAATAATATATAGTGTAATAGTTAACTCATCAGCAATTAAAAAGAAATCAACAAAATATCTGCCATTTCTTATTATGAAGATCGAGACGATTTTTCTTGAAAGCAATTATACGTTCCATATTTTCTAAATGTTTGAGAGCTCGTTAAAAGAAGGAAATAGTGGAATAACGTTTTGCATTTTACAAGTGAATATAAAATATTTTGCAAAAATAATAACTGTATTGACGAAATAAAAATTATTAATTACGAGAGTACCAAAAAAATATTCTTCATCTGTGAACAAAACATTTCGTATGTTCTTTTCTTTTAACCATGCACATATAACGTTCCAGAAAGATCGTACTTTTTCATAATTTACAAATAAATGAGACAACGTCTGTTCATGATTTTCACAGAAAGTACACAATGAAGAAGTACTTATACCTATCTTATAAAGAAAACTTTGTGTTGCAATTTTTCTATGAATAAGTTTAAATTGGAAATTTCTCATTTTATTATCTATGGATGACCTATAAAGTAATGTAAAACGGGATTTCCAAATAAGTGAATCGTTTAAATTATTTTGTAGATCCCTTTGCCATTTATCCTGTTGATTTGTTTCTGAGATATTTGCTGAAAATTTGTTTAAGAAAATATTGTACGTTAGTTTTGGTATCTTTTTAGGTTTACGGAATTCGTTCAATAAAATATCAACACAATTTAGAGAAGTATTTTCTATTTCAAAATTTCCCTGTTTTAGAATACGTTTCCAACTACTAGGTAATGCGGAAAGAACTGAATAATATAACATAAATGAACCAGACAGAAAATTCATTTGGCGTTGGATTTGATCGAAAGACATAAATGAACCATCAATGCGCAAAATATCCTTAACATATATCATATCAGAATTAAAACGTATATTAATATTGAGAGGTTTTCCGCCTACCAGTATATGAGAATTCAGGCAAAGGGGTTGGGAAATAATTTCTTTGAATTTAACCGGGTTGTAGTACTTGTAGCGACTCCATGCAATCAATATATCATTCCAGAAAGGATCTGCGTATTTATTGAACATTAAATGATCAGAGCGGAGATTGCCGCTAAAAAAAATATCACCTCCCATACGTCTGAGAGAATGTGCAAAAAACATTTTCCATTTACTTTTGTTTTCTTCATCAAAGTATCTCTTTATCCAAGTAACTTTCATTGCACGGTTAAAATATAATAAATGAGGTATGAACTCATTTGCATACAGCCAATCAGAGCTCATCTTGTCAATAACAAGCTTTACGCGTGCTTTATATGTGAAAATGTCTTCGTTTTTTCCTGCATCAATGGCGAAGTTTGAGCAATTCTATTTTCCAAAAAAAAGGGGGGGGCGTGAAATGTACCAAGCAGGAAAATGGTAAAGGCAAGTTGTGGCGCCTAAGCTGTACATGTAACCGATCGCCCTGCTAGAGGGGTCTGGGAGCAGTTTCTGTAATCTACAGCATATTAAGTTACCCCAAATAAGGCATATTGCTTCGGTTGTCTCATTTTCGCTCACTGGAACATTGCCAGCACAAACCACTGACATCTACCTCCTAGACGGATCATCGCCCATTCCTATTCACTATACGTTACTTCCTAAAGTCTGTATTGTCTGACCGTTCATGAATATTCATTTTTTGCTTACCTCGGCAAAATGCTTGCCTCTACTAAATGGAAAAATCACGGTGGGGGGTTGGATGAAATGGACATAATGAACAAATCAGAACTGATCTATGATAATTCATGCTTCTTATCCTTCGTGTGCTTGACTAATAACCTTACAATCGCGTGGTAAATTGAGTCCAAAGTTCGACTTGTTGTACACGTGTTATATAGTCAATGGCGAGCTCATATGGAAACGTTGTATCATCCGCTCAATCCGACTTGTGTGCATAGAACAAATAAGCATTTTTCCATGAAAAAGTGAAGTTTTCTAAAATGTGCGTTTCTTTCCAGCATTGGGGCGCCCGGAATTCACTCGGGTAACATTTCATAAATTATAATATAAAAAGACCATATGCAAATTTTCTGTACTTTTGTCGGAAAAAATACATTTATCCAGCACAATGTCGTGTCTTTTTGCGTTGGAGAAGAGCAAATAGCGAGTTTCAATCACACTTTGGCTACTCTCGCAAGCTCTCACTCGTTCACTGTGGTCAAGCGACTTTGGGGCAAGCGGTTAATGAAAATACTAATCGTTAGCTTTCTCCTGGTATTAAACTTGTTTTGATTGATTGTATAATTTTGTCGGAATAAAGGAAACAAAAAGGCTCGACCATTAACTTATCAGCGTCTGAATTGACCTTTTGACCTTGAATTCCCTGATGCAAGCGCACTAATGACGTCATCTTCGCTAAATCGGTGTCTTTTTATCGTAAAATGCGACACTTTCACAATGTTTATACATCTTTTTTAATTATTAGTAAGATATAACATATTTTTTCTGATATCACTGAAGTTTTGGGTTTTATTTAATGAGTAATTTTGAAATTTTACTGTTTTAATTTACTGTATCGTACCATAAAAATTCGCAGGGTAGAAAGATGCATTTTCCAACCGCGCCAAATTTAATTTACGTTCCGACATTCTGTTAAATGGGTTCGTGTTGTTAATAATCCAATGCTTTCTGCTCTACCAAACTTCCACATGCGGAGTCGTTTATCAACTAAATTATTCAAATTTATGGATGCTTCCTAGCTTCCAAGGTGTTTGTGTTGTTGAAGCATTTCATTCACCTGCTATCATTCTTACTCCAATTGCCAGAACGCAAATTTTATTTTAGTTTTATAGTTTCATCGGAGTCGTTTATCAACTATATGTATTCAAATTTATGAATGCTTCCTCCCCAGGTGTTTGTGGTGTTTATGCATTTCATTCACCTGTTATTATTATTTGTACTCCAATTGTTAGAATACAAAATGCATTTTAGTTTTATAGTTTCATGTAGTGAGTAAGTCAATAAAAGAGTATGTTCTGCAACGTGTGTCCCTATTGTACAATGTAATGTGTCCCCTCATTTTGTAATAGTTAATTTACCCATTCACATAATGGAACAACCTGCCCGATGAAGCCAGTGGCCTGTGACCCCTGAGCACCCAACACCGTGTGGGAGTCAGTTTGTGGTCAACTTCTTTTATGAGACACATACAAGCAAACGTTTCCATATGGCGACCTATTTTGATGAAATTACGGTGGGTGAACTTTCAAAAGTCAATGAGACATGAGGGTTCCAATGAAAGAGCTAGTGATAACGTACGTCGGGTTGGATGTGCTTTTCGTTTAAACAAAAAATGAATTTTTGGGGTAAAGGTCCATAGGCTTACATGTTAGGTTGCTGACTCTGACGATAGGGGGCGTTGTCAAATGAGACTAAACGGAGCTATATGACACATAAATAATCATTTTGCAAAATGCTCTTGCTAGTCTTTCCAGCAATATAAATGTAATCATGGGCGTAAATCCTTACGTAATACCTATTGTTCAGGGAGGGGGGATGAATGAATAGATCATCCCCCCTGAACAATAGGTATTACGTAAGGATTTACGCCCATGAATGTAATACATCTCTTCTTTTTTTTTATAGATGACATGAATTATTTCATAGATATATTGACTTCTATGAGAGGCATCGCTGTTTCTATTGGCTCAAGGGGACGTTACATTCTGATATGACCCCTCGGCGTGCTATGAGAGGCATCGCTGTTTCTATACGCTCAAGGGGACGTTACATTCTGATATGACCCCTCGGCGTGCTATGAGAGGCATCGCTGTTTCTATACGCTCAAGGGGACGTTACATCCTGATATGACCCCTCGGCGCGCCGGGTCATTCCAGGATGTAACGTCCAAGAGAGCCAGTATTGAAACAGCTATGCTTCGAATATTAAAGCTGTCGATATATCTTTTATATACCGAATTCACAAACAAATCTACAAACAATTCTTAACTTATCCTTTTCTTCAGTAAAGACTAGTTAAACATCACAGAAAATCTGAGACACTGTTTGTAAGTCTTCGCTGCTGGAAAGTTGCCTGAATATTACGATCATTCGGGAATCTCAGACAAAAAGCACTATATGGTATCCGCGCTCGCACAAAGAAACTTTTTACATGTAAACCAATGGTGATCTCAGCAAAAAATTATTTATGCGGCCCGTTACCCGGGGCAACGGGCATCTTTAAAATAATACTATTGCTCGGTAGGCGGGCATGCGGGCATCTTTTAAAAAACTATGGACGAGCATGGCTCAACTCACGACTCCGATTTTGACCAATCAGATGACTAGATTTATTCAACATACTAAAGAGAGGTATATAATATATTGTGTTTTGTGAAAAGATGTCACTTAGGACAATAATTTAGTGTTTTCTCCTTAACCACAACACTCTTCTTTCCCCTTGGAGTCTACACTACGCTCGTTCCTGATTGACAATTCCCTGAGGTAGTCATTACAAGTGTTTCTCTATTATATGTTTTCTTTAATGGATTTTTGCAATATGCGCCACGATGGTTTTGTTGAGCGAACAAAATTTCAATGAGATGAGAAAACGGTATTGTCACCTCTAAAAGAACATTGAATCGGTAATCAAAATAAAACTTCTCCCTGTCAATTTCATATGAACACGCGAATGTGTTTCAAGGACTGAAACATTATATGTAGGTTGAGTTCGTTTAAAGATAAACTTTAGTACTGGTAATGCGATTGCATTGTGAAAGAAAAGGTGTGGAAAGGATCAGAAACAGTTGATCATGTAGCATGTAAGTATTGGTGTGCACTGCAAGGTTCTGGAGTCATCAAAATCATAATAAATTTGACCGAGTCTTGGTAAAGTAACAAGCACTCACATAGAAAGCTATATATGGGACAACACACATGGTGTCGGGGCTAGTACTACCTTGATTTCCTTGTCTTTCCTTGCTCATTACTCAGCCAGTATACATTTTCTTCCAAAATTGTTTGGCACATGTAATTTATTTGTAATCTTGAACATTCAGTGTAAATTTCGTTTGATTCTGTGAGAATTTTTTTTTTTTTTTAACCAGTACTGGAGTTTATCTTTAATATGTCGCTGTCGATAGCATCTCTTTTTAGAGACTGCACTGGATATTGCGGCCTTTGATAAGAGATTGTAGAATTTGAATAAGAAGTGATTGCCAATTTAGTTTCTGTAACTTGCTGTTACCATTTAACCTTCCGCAGCTTTACATAATTCTACGTCTCGCTTCCGATTCGTTGATAAAAATAGCATCTAAATATGACTGTATAAAACCTTCTGCTTTTCGTTAAACGAAGTATTCACAGACAAATCTGTGTGATGTGCAACATTGATCATGGCCGATATTTCTAATAGCACGCAGTCCTACTCAACGGACATGTTTTGGACTGATATCCAGAATGCAAGTGAATACATGAATGTCACTACTAATTCTTTGGATCCCTTTGGAACAACTGCACTTAGCCTGAGGAGTCTCATCTTCCCCGCTGTCTTTTTCGCGCTCATTGTACTTGCCAACATTATCAGTCTTGGCGCATTCTTAGTAGAAAAACGTCTCCGTACCTACAATAATTACTTCATCATAAACCTGACCATACTGGATCTGCTGGTTGGAATCGGACTGGGAGCTGTCGTAGAGTACTCGTACATTCAACGGTACCCGTTTTCTCAAATGCCTGTAAGGTCATAACCGGGATCTTCCAAGGAATCGTCAATGCTTCTAACATCAACGTGGTTGTGATATGTGCCGATCGACATCAAGCGGTCTATGATCCCATCAACCATTATATCTCCCGATCAAAGCGCAAGGCTATCATCATCAGCTCTCTGCCATGGGTGATTGGACTCTCGTTCTGGATAGGGTACGTCACAGTGTGGGAGTTCGCCATCGATCACGACAACGGACTCCACTGTACTCAGCGGTTCCTTCTCAGTCCGTTGACGAATATGATCCAAAGTGCGGCCACGTTTTACTTGCCTTTGACCATCATCACCGTTCTCTATGTCAGAATCTTCATCAAGATTCGGAAGACGGTTGGAAGACGGAACAACAACAAGTCGACTGATTTAACGAACCTCCACCTTACTACCGCCAAGGATACTGAGATGACGAGCGTAAGCGTTTCATCGACATCACAGACAGGTTTACGTAGTGACATTACAGAGACAGGGAGCAAAGATGATACTTTGGTGTCATCCTATTCATCACGTGATGAAACCAAGATCGGAAATATTGGCCAAGAAATATCGGTACGTAATCTACAGAATATGCCTCTTATAACACGATAGCAAGACTTTAGTAACCTTGTTCGTCATCTATTCCAACATAAAAATATGACAAAACTGTTTATGTGCAAATCTGAACAAGATATTTATCTGTATAATAGGGCATTCAAATTTCTCTTAACCCTAAGAAGGCCGGGCTATTTGAGGTCTTAATACGGCCGGGGGCGATTATGCTCCCCTCCTAAGATCTCCTACGATCGCCGCGAACATTTGCACGCATGTCAAGTAAAGTGTATAGAATACTATGGTAAATTTAATGTTTTGAAAAAATGCATTCATTTGCATATTTATGGTAATTTATGCAAATAAGGTCATAAAATTCACATTTTTACCCATAAATCATATATTCTTCATATTTAAACATTAGTTTTCACTACATATATTCTTCAGACCATTTGGAATTATAATACCAAAAAAGAAATTTGAAGAGTGGCGCTATTCGTTATGTTATCTATCGACTTGATAACTTCTTGTGTATTTTTTTTTTAAATTTATGTATTTTATTGTTTTTGTTGCTTTATTTTAATTCTAACTATAATTCAACTATTTGAAACCCCAAAATAAACACCCAGACTATAAACAAGTCCAAATAAACAATGTTTTATCTCTTTTTTGGAAAAATGAGATTTCCATATGTTTTGTACACAAATCACGAAAATGAGCGATTCTCGGGCTGACATGCAAAGATAAATGGTCACGTGACTTTGTAACGGTAGGTCCGATTTTCGAAAAACTTATTTCAAAAGATGCGCAACACTCGAAAGAAAAAAGGCAGGGAGCGGCGGGGCGCCATCCGTATGCGTTCCCGAACAATCTGAAAACCTTGTTAGGGTTAAGTTGTCTTTAATAGCGATCAATTTTTTTCTTAACGGTATTTCTGAGGCCATCTTTTGCAACAAAAAAATTAATAAATGCAATTGGCGCTAAAAGAAAATTTAAAGGTTAAGTAGTTTGTGTTTGGTGTCTTTTTTTAATTTTGAATAGATTCCATGGGAAGATCGAATGTCACTCGAAATGAATGAATTGGTTTTATCAATGTAGCATGAATATTTTTCGCAATATATGTTCCTATCAAAATCTACGGTGCTTATAATTTTTTCTCTTTCTCTTTCTTTGTATTTCATTCTGTCTTGGTCCCGGTCTGTTTCTCCCTCTAACAACTCAGAAATCAACGTCACATCGCGTGGAATCGACTGCTGAAATGACGAAGGCGACTCGTACTCTCCTCCTCATCATCATCGCTTTCGTACTGACATGGATTCCGATTAGCGTTATCTATTTAATCTACAGTATCGAACCTCGACTCATCGTACCTGGTCTGTCAAATGAGGCTTTCACTGTCCTCAGCAATCTGCAGTACGGGAATAGCCTCCTGAACCCTATATCCTACGCCATGTCGCAGCCTCTGTTCCGTGCCACTGTCATCAGAATGTTTTCCTGTAAACGACCGTCGCCGGCCAACTAGCCTTGATAATTCACCTATTTTGTATATTTCAACATTCTCATAGTAGTGCAATATTTAGCGTATCCGGCATAGAGTGATCCCTCCATATTTTTGTTAACGCTACTCTGAGTCTTCAATGTTTGACTGTGATGTTCTTACACCCGCTCCCTGCATGGGTGTGGGTAGTACTTTACGTTATGATTATATAAATCTCACTCTCGTGCCATTGTCGCGATATACTCATTGGTGAGGACGAGTGTTTTTTGTATAGATTGTACATTTGTGAAACGTATCTTTTAAACAGCAGACATTTAAAATGTTCATATTCAGATTTATCTTAATGGTGTCCAAATGTATCGATTTTTATCCGCGATTAAGATTAGATGTTTGAGAATTACGTCGCGTTATGATGATATATAAATGCGTTCATAACTTAGCACCTTCTTATACCTTCAGGTAGGCTTAATCAATCATAATGATGTACATGAGCATCATACAAGGCAAATATACAATGGATGTTTACGTGTGCCCAGATTTCACACTGATTGTTATAAGTGTAGACCAATTGTTTCTTCTATACAGTGCGTCCCAGAAAAAACGAAACCGAGAATTATCGCTGTTTTATCATAACTTAATCACCATTATAATCAATAAATGACACATATTTGGAAAACTTAGATCCTCCTCTTTCATTTGATGCAACTCATTATGATGCATATTTCACGCATGAGTGATTAAAATCAATTTGAAGAGAGGAAACCGAAAAGTCGTTTGGCGGGCGGTATCTGAATTTCAAAGAGAAAATCACATTTCTAGAAAGTTAGGTTTCTGCCCTTTCATATGACACCTCAATCAGGAAAAATGAGAAAGGAATGACAAAGTTCTGTTTGTTTAAAGTAGCCCTTTAATTTTCATAATTTTAGCAAACAAATTCGTTTTCACTGGCTGCCTGCCGTAGCAAAAAGCAGAATTGACAAAAGACTTAACTCCGTTTCGTTGACAATCAGCCATGCATGAAGTCTTTCGTCTACAGCTGATTGTCAACGAAACGGAGTTAAGTCTTTTGTTAATTTCGTTTGTTGATACGGCAGGCAGCCAGTGAAAACGAATCCGTTTCATCAAATTATGGAAATGCAAGCACTACTTTAAACAAACAGAACTTTGTTATTCCTAGCTCATATTTCCTGATTGAGGTGTCATATGAAAGGGCAGAAACTCAACTTTTTAGAAATGTGATTTTCTGTTAGAAAATCAGATATCGTCCGCCAAATGACTTTTTGTTTTCCTCTCTTCAAATTGATTTTAATCACTCATGCGTGAAATATGCATTATTATGAGTTGCATCAAATGAAAGAAGAGGATCTAAGCTTTCCAAATATGTGTCATTTATTAATTATAATTGTGATTAAGTTATGATAAAACATCGATAATTCTCGGTTTCGTTTTATCTGGGACGCACTGTATTTGAATGGAATAAGCTAGAAAATTCGACGAGGACGGCTTCCTCTGTCAATTCATTTAAGATATTATTTAATCAAAGTTGTGATTCGTGAATAGCTCAGCCGAACATACACTACGTGCATGTTCTGCAATATTAACATGATTTATTCACATAATTGCGACTAATTCAATATTTTCCTATTGGCATTTCAGTTGAACTAGGTTAATGATATATGATTATCTTGCAAACGAGTATTTGTTTGTGCCACGTCTATTATTGCTGTGCTATATCTTTCTAAATGTACTATGTAATTTTATTTTAACTGTTCTGTATAAACGTTATGCTTTTTTATTTAAATATGTTCATGTTTATTCAGGGCCCCATTTAAGACCACTACTTATTGGTGAATGGGCTACCCTGACAAAAGATTAGAAATACATAGATAAATTAATAAATACAAATATTGTTCTTAAGTGTATAAACTCTATTTTGGTGGTAGTTATTTTAGAAAAGCGCTACTACAATTTGTGAATTAGTCAATATGTAAAAGATCGTGGATATTTGATTCATTTGTGACAAACGCTAATTTACGAGTTGGTGTATAGAATCCGGAATGTACATGTCTAAAATGCTCTTGTATTAAATATTATGTTACACCGTTAACTGCTCTGATTATGCATACTATTATAAATGCTTTGCTTGTCTTTATGTTTTATTCTATAACAACGTACCCAGTGCGTATGATACGAATTGTTGGCCTGTACTTTTTATTGGAATGAAAAATATAGAAATTAGATTAAAATCATGATGACTGTTGTAAGGCAAGTTAATGTTGGTCAAAATTATGATGATAAATAAATAATGCAGTATGAGGTGATGATGATGTCTTTATGTTTTATTATATAACAACATACCCTATTATAGATGTTTCAGTGCGTATGATACGAATGACGATGATGATGATAAGAATTGTTGGCCTGCACTTTTTATTTGAATAAAAAATATAGAAATTAGATTAAAATCATGATTACTTTTGTAAGCCGAGTTAATGTTTGTCCAAATTATGATGATAAATAATAATGCAGTTTGAGGTGATAATGAGGTTCCATGACACATGCTCCGCCGACGATTGCTCCGCCGACATTTACTCCGCAAAACGCGACAATTGCTCCGCGACATTTGCTCCGCGACATTTGCTCCGACGTCAAATGCTCCGCCGACAGGTGCTCCGCCGACAGTTGCTCCGCCGACAATTGCTCCGCCGACAGATGCTCCGCCGACAATTGCTCCGCCGACAATTGCTCCGCCGACAATTGCTCCGCCGACATTTGCTCCGCCGACATTTGCTCCGCCTGAAGCGACACTTGCTCCGCCGACATTTGCTCCGCCGACATTTGCTCCGCCGACATTTGCTCCGCCGACAATTGCTCCGCCTGAAGCGACAATTGCTCCGGTGACATTTGCTCCGCCGACAATTGCTCCGACGACATTTGCTCCGCCGACAATTGCTCCGCCGACAATTGCTCCGCCGATAATTGCTCCGCCGACAATTGCTCCGCCGACAATTGCTCCGCCTGAAGCGACAATTGCTCCGGTGACATTTGCTCCGCCGACAATTGCTCCGACGACATTTGCTCCGCATGAAGCGACACTTGCTCCGGTGATATTTGCTCAGACGACATTTGCTCCGCCCAAAAAGTGTCCCATCAAATACAAATGCTACTAGTACTACGACAAATGCTTCGCCGACAATATTTTCTTTACACGGGTTGTTTTTGTTTCTTTTTTTTTTCTTCATTTTCTGAATGCATTTCATGAAATTATGTAAATGAAATGAAATGAATGAATGTTGATGATGTGGGAGGAAAAAGCAGTTGCCTAAAAGTCATTTCGAATATACTGAAATAACTTTCCATCTATCACTGTACGTCCCACATAATGTACACTAAACACTCATTACATGTCATGTTTTTTTAAAAGTAGAGCAGCAAGCCACATTCCCCAATACGCGCATACCTCCTAGTTAATTTCAAACAGCTCATCAATATGTAAGACCTGAAATAACCTCAATGAAAAAAGACTAATAACATGAGAGGAAAGAAAAGAGCAAAGAAGACAACCGTTTTTTTGCTATTCCCCATAATGTTTGATTTAAAAAAATAAAAAATAAAATTATAGCTCCTTTATACGCAAGTTCTCCGGCGAAAGATAATTACTCCGCTCAAAATCTGTTTCATGTATTACTCATTAGCTGATCCAAAGCTCAAGGCTATCTTTCTCTCTCTCTTTCTCTCTCTCCCATGCTCCTCCTTTTCCTGTTGACACCGTTTTCTTGTCTTCTTTGCTCTTTTCTTTCCTCTCATGCTATTAGTCTTCTTTCATTTCCATCACTTCTTCTCTGCTCCCCCTCGTGAGTTCTATTTCTCTCGTGAAATTGAAACGTAAAGTAATACAATCATGTAGTACATTCTTGTTTAGAATAATATTTTCAATAATATCCAGTCCATTTTCTAAAGGTTTCTTTCCTTTAGTTAAGTGTATGTAGCTTGAAAATAGGGACGAATATATATATATGTTAGTGTGTAAAACACTCCGTTTCATTCGAGTACTTTGTTTTCACTGAATAATTTAAGGGACTCACGAAGCCACCGGAAGAAGAGCAATTGGCTTATCATGAAGAACTAACATCAAACTGCAACAAATTGATTTCTATAATGTGAATAAGCAGAAAGGCTGCCATCTCATTTTCCCGTCTGAATGGGTTCTCTTCCTTACGTATATAAGTGCTCTTATTTTCTAAACTTCCATGATGACCTAGTACATTGTATAATGCTTTACCTAGTAAGATGCATTGATCGAGGTAATTTCAGGTATTACATATTGATGAGCTACTTGAAATTAACTAGGAGGTATGCGCGTATTGGGGAATGTGGCTTGCTGCTCTACTTTAAAAAAAAAACTTCCCACGACATGTAATGAGTTTTTAGTATACATTATATGGGACGTACAGTGATAGATGGAAAGTTATTTCAGTATATTCGAAATGACATTTAGGTAACTCCTTTTTCCTCCCACTTCATCAACATTCATTCATTTCATTTCATCTACATTATTTCAAGAAATGCATTCAGAAAATGAAGAAGAAAAAAAGAAACGAAAAAAAATAGGTGTAAAGAAAATATTGTCGGCGAAGCATTTGTTGTAGTACTAGTAGTAGCATTTGTAGTTTATGGGACACTTTTTGGGCGGAGCAAATGTCGTCGGAGCAAATGTCGGCGGAGCAATTGTCGCTTCAGGCGGAGCAATTGTCGGCGGAGCAATTGTCGGCGGAGCAAATGTCGGTGGAGCAAATGTCGGCGGAGCCAGTGTCGCTTCAGGCGGAGCAAATGTCGGCGGAGCAATTGTCGCTTCAGGCGGAGCAATTGTCGGCGGAGCAATTGTCGGCGGAGCAAATGTCGGCGGAGCAATTGTCGCGTTTTGCGGAGCAATTGACGGCGGAGCAATTGTCGGCGGAGCAATTGTCGGCGGAACAATTGTCGGCGGAGCATCTGTCGGCGGAGCAATTGTCGGCGGAGCAACTGTCGGCGGAGCAACTGTCGGCGGAGCATTTGACGTCGGAGCAAATGTCGGCGGAGCAATTGTCGCGTTTTGCGGAGCAATTGACGGCGGAGCAATTGTCGGCGGAGCAATTGTCGGCGGAACAATTGTCGGCGGAGCATCTGTCGGCGGAGCAATTGTCGGCGGAGCAACTGTCGGCGGAGCAACTGTCGGCGGAGCATTTGACGTCGGAGCAAATGTCGCGGAGCAAATGTCGCGGAGCAATTGTCGCGTTTTGCGGAGTAAATGTCGGCGGAGCAATCGTCGGCGGAGCATGTGTCGGGTTACCGATAATGATGATGATAATGAAAATGATGATGATGATGATGAAAATGATAATGATGATGAAAATGAAAATGATAATGATGATGATGAAAATGAAAATGATGATGGTGTTGATTACGATCATGATGTTGAGTAGGAATGTGAGATTGATTGTGACTATGATTAGTTTACAGTGATGGTCATTAAAGGGAAAAAGACGACAATAATTTATAATTTTGAAAGAAGATTTTGTTGATAACAATGAAAATACAGATGAGTTATATACAATCAGAGATAAGAGCGAAGATGATGTAAAAGATGACAATACTGATGATACAAACGATATTTCAATTTCATTTCCATTTTCAAATTCAAGATTATTTCTCTTTCCAACAAAGTATTACAGATCAATTATAATCATTTACAAAAATTAAGGAATACATATAGGAAACGGAGGGGTCCACTAAAAAGCAATGCTTGTACAATTGTGGACCCCTCAAATATTAGTTAGCAATAATAGAGTAATTAAATTAACAAGTTCGTAACTACAAAAAGGAACTAGAGTCAGGAAGAAAAAAAAGGGGCTGCCAACAGAGGCGAAAACGGGACAAGAGAGTTCTTTACATGACAAAGATAGGAGAACACGGTCACAATACAAAAAGTAGACAATGCCAAAAAAGAAGTGAGATATCGGGGGTAGAGAAAATAGTACAAAAAGGATGAGCTGCATGTGGGGTTGAGAGGAAGATGGGGAAAGAGAAATGCGCATTAGAAAGGCGATATGCATGAGAGGGCACAATATGATATATCAAATTACATTTTGAGTCGGCGAGTAGAAAATAACTTTGTTTCAACAAAAACAAAAAAGAAGAAAAAACAATGTTTAAAAGAAAGAAAGAAAGAAATGACGGGTAGAGAATAAATGGGCGATATAGTTCAATGAGGTTCATAAGATTGTAATAAAAATAATTTCAATCTTTTTTCTTAAAAATATCAATCGATGGAGCATATTCTATTTCATTACATAAAGAATTCGACAATGCTGGGGCTTCATTTGGACCGAGTTATTTATTCAAAAAATATCTTGAAAAACAGATGGCAACATATTGTTTTCATAATTATACATAAATTGACGTAGTTTAAAAAAAAAAGTATTTTACCTTAAGTATCTTATCTTCAAAAAATAAATTGTCTGTATGGGAGCGAAATGGAAAATTACAATTAATACGAATAATTTTATTTTGTAGTGACAACACGTTATCTAATGGTGTTTGATGTGTGTTACGCCAAACTAAGAGACCATAATTCAAGTAGGCCTATGGGAGTATCAAAGAACTTTAAAAGCATACTTAATGAATTAAAAGGAAGATATGTCTTTACATTATTAATAATACCAATATTAACGGAAATAATTTTACAAATAGCCCTTTGTCCTTCTCCTCCTTCTCCTTTTCCTTTCTCTCCTCCTCTTTTTTTTTTTTGCTTTTCCTTCTTCTCTTTCTTCTATTTATTCTAATTCTTCATCAGTTTCCTCTTCATAATTTTCTTTCTCTCTCTCTCTCTCTCTCTCCATTTCTCTTTCTCTCACACTCTTCGATCAAGTTATATTAAAACTGGAAAGTTGATGTGGAAAGAGTTGGTTCTTTCCCCTTAAAGGGAAAGTCCACCCTGAAATTAAGTTAGTTTTAATAGGAGTAGAAAAATGAGAGAAACAAGTCAGTGAAAGTTTGAGCAAATTCCGATTAAAAATAAGGAAGTTAGGATTTTTTAAGTTGTGATCAATCAAACACAAATTGGCAACTCTATGACGTAAAATGCGAGCTCAACTTCCATTTGCTTAGTACTAAAAAAATCTAAAATTTTCATTTTCCCTCAAGAAAAATTTCAACCATACATGCACCCTAAATATAATAATTGCAAATATGTTTCTATACTCCCCCTGCAAGGAACAAATATATATTCCGTCATCAATAACGAAGAAAACATGATTTTATGGAATATTATGCACAAAGCAAATGAAGGAGAGCTCGTATAATACGTCACAGAGTTGCCAATTTGTATTTAATTGATCACAACTTCAATAATTCATAACTTTCTTATTTTCATTCAGAATTTGCTCAAACTTTCACTCACCTGATTTTCTTATTATTCTGCCTCTATCGAAACAAACTTATTTTGGGGGTGGACTTTCCCTTTAAGGCAAATTTTGTTTTCAAACAAAAATTAAAGAGAAGTAGTTCTCCTACTATCACATGCTTATGGTAAGCTGTTTAATGGCGCCAGCTTTCGGCTCTGATACGCAAAGGATATCATCTGAATTTGCATGGTCCATATTCAGGTAAACCAAAAGACCACGTTGAACAAAAATAAAACAGACTTATTTCCCTTGTTAGCATCTGGTTTGAATTTAAATAGAATATACGGGCCACGTTTTCTTTGTATCCATCTCTTCCATGTCCATGATTCTTTTCCTTTTTTAAACTCAATATTTAACGCGATCGCAAATATTTTCGAAAAAATTAGCTCAAAGAAAAATACAATAATTATGTAGGCCTATGTCTAGTAGAAATCATATTCGGATTACGTAATACGTCATTGTCATGTTTGCACATTTAAATAGGTGACACATATTGTCAAGGCTATTGGAATTGCCGTTAGGTGATTTAGATCGAAAGTAGTTGCTACAGTGTTATTTTATTGTCTTGTATTCAGTCGTAGTCGTCAAAGCATTAGTTGTGTGATAAATCGTGCAATTTTTTTCTGGAAGTATGAAATCTGGTAGACCTACAATATGTTGTACAGTGGCAGGGGCAGATCCAGTCAGTGGCGAGGAGGAAGGGGGGGGGAGATTCGAGAGAAAATATTTAGCGCCACGTTTCGCACTTGGGCGGACAGGGGGGTCTGAGGCGGGATGTCCCACTCACAAGCTGAAGGAAATTCGAATTTCAAACTCAATTCGTGCCATTTGGTGTATACTTTTAGATTTCTTGGAAGTTCTCCTGGGGAAAAGACTGTATGTGTGCAGTCTGCATGGATATGGTACGCCGGTGTAACAAAAAGTGTTTAGGAAGCTGCATATTCATGGCACTTGTACCTCTAGCTCTAGGTACAAGACAGTGTTTGATGTTGATGTCATACGGAGGACATACTGTGTATGATCGAATCTCTTTGATGTCATGTATAACTACTGGGGGGGGGAACTCACATATTAGGACATACGGGGGTGGGCCGTCCAATGGGTCACTCTTTCACAAAAATCCCTAAACATCGGTCCCACTTTTAATAAAAATACCATTAAAAATGGGTACGTTTTTTTTTTATTTGAAAAATTTGAAAACACCCGAAAGTTAGATGCTGCTTGTAAGTGTCGGCTTGCATGGTGATGTAGATATACAGTGGGCTTGCGGGAGCACCATGTGAGAGAGAGGGAGGATTGAGGAGTCGTGAAAAGGACTCTCGGTAATCTTTCTTGAGGGTTTGTAGTCCTGAAAAGGACTGTTTGGTATAGTCTTGAAAAAGACTGTTGGTTATCTTTCTTAGCTTATAGTTCTAAGGAGAACTATAGCGCTTGGAGATGATGAGTGGCGGGAGTGGCACGACGTTTCGAACAGGTTGAATATCCGTCGTCAGGAGTGGAGAATAGATGGCGTGCGTGAGTTTAAGTCACCGGGGTGCGGAAAGTTGTACAAAATGGGTCTATTTTTCGAGAAAAATGCCCCAAAATGCCCCTTTATAATGGGTAGGGGTTTCGAGGCTTAAGCGGCACACCCCGTCCAACCAAAATCTGAGTATTTCCCCCCCCCCCCCCCGGAACTAAACACGGTAAGGATTCCCTCAACAAGGTCAAGAGTCCATAGAGTACACTGTAAAAAAATAATAGTCGAAATTACTCAATAAAATTGAGGAAAAGAATTGCCTTTAATATTTGTATTAAATAAATAATACCTACGGCATCTTAAGTAGAATTTAATTATCTTGCTGAATAAATTGTCCCTCAGTTAAATCGAGTTACATTAACGTAAATAATTTAAGTATTGTAATCATGTTAGATAATACAAAAAAGCTATGATAGGATTACATATTGCACGATTTGGTACCCATCTAATCTAACAAGTAACATCCACTAATCATTCACTACTTCTATTTAAGATTAATCACTAATCACTTACACTCGACACATATTGAAAGGCTCCAAATTTTATATATACTTGATCGTAGCATCTTAAAAGGAAAATTGGTTGACAATTTCCTGAAATATCAAGCTTTTATTTGTTTTGAACTGGGTAACAATTAAAAATGGTCTTGTCTTTGCTTAGCCATGTTAAATAAATTAGTAAATGTTTTAAAGTCCTCAAATTTTCATTCAACCACAAAAAAGAATTGTTTTATTTAAAAAAGAGTTTTATTTGGTCTTAATGAATATTCATAAATTATGTAAATATTTCTATTACGCACTGCAGCGGTCCTTACTTTAAAAAGATAAGAATAATCAACATAAATTGTTTGAGTAATACGTATAATTTCTGATTTTTAGTTAAAATTACTAAATTAATACAAGCTGAAATTTCTTAAAGTACTTATGTATTTGATTTTACTTAAATATTCCACGTATGTTCTACTAAATTGAAAGTTTAAGTTAGCAAGACTTAAATTTAGTGCGTAAGTGGCAAAACTAATGTTTTCAAGTAAATTGTACATGGAAAAAATACGTAAAAATTACCAATGACCAAATTATTGTTTACAGTGTATAATGTTTATCCATTTTATTTCATTTCTAAACAAGATCTTCTATAATAAATAATTGACACGGTACAGTTTCCTAGTAGGCCTACCTCATGTATCACTTGATTGTCAAAAATCAGTCAGTACCAGACTAGTATGCCTACATCAGTTGGGATGGGCCGACAGCAATCACCTAGAATATACTTTCAAACGTCAGATGAGGTCGTTTGCGTATCCAGTGCCGAAAGCTGGCGCCATATAACAGCAGAACACTTAATTACCACGGGAAAGGAGCGGGAAAAGTTCAGTGGAAACGACTACAGTTCAAATGTCTCATAATAATCTTTGAATATTTTAGGTATCCCCGTCAGACTCGACCCATAGAGACACTCACTCTCAAAATGATGGGACTTATCGCTAATACAGTGCTGACATCCGTAAAAAGCGTTAAAGTGTGAGTATTAATGTGCAAGTTAAATTTTGTGGAGTTGAGACCTACAAATTGCTTGGAGAAAAAAAAATTGCGGCTAAACGATCGTTTTTGAAGTGCTTTCATATAATCTGTTCAGAGCCAGAAGGGTGTTGACTCTGTGTTAAAATATATGAGTTAGTACTCTTCTGGCTCCAATTAGACGGAACATGAAACTAGGAATTCTACCCTGATATTTAGTTGGTTTTAATAAAAGCATAAACATTTTATGAATTTTTTGATCGATTGTAGCTTCAAAAAAAAATTATCTTAATGAACTTACATTTAATTAGATTTTACTCAAGCTTTCACTGCATGAACTGTTTCTCTTTTGTTTATGCTTCTATTAAAAGTAAAGACAAGTTCTGGTCATGCGATTGCATTGTGAAAGAAACGTTGTGGAATCGATCAGAAAAGGTTGTTAATCTAGCATATAAGTATTGGTGTGTACAGCAAGGTCCTAGAATCATCAAAATGATAATAAATTTGGCCCAGTCTTTGTAAAGTTACAAGCACTGTACACAGAAATATGTATATGGGACTACGCGATATCTATCCAGGCCGGATCGATATGATAATTTACCAAATATATTAATAAAATATAGTAGGCGGTTTCCCGGCAAAGTTTGTATCATCACGTAATAGTCAAAACATATTCTTTCACATGATAGAGCTTCAACACAATTTTCACTAAATGTTGTGGTGTATGCAGATATTTAGGGGTGGCTCTAAAAAAAGTAGTTTTAAAAGGAAGTTTATGAAGTGTGCCAACCATCACAGAAAGCTTGTGGCCATTGTGTGTTGTGAATGGATGTTGCAATGCACATTATGAATGGTGTCTGATCAGAAATGGTTGTGAATGTCGAGTATGCCGAGGACAGTCAATGACCCGGTGCTGGTTGGTTAATCGAAGTCTATTTATTCCACATTTTACATAAAGAACATTTTTTTTTTTTTTTTTTTTTTATATTCAGGCGTATGAAGGTAGATATCACACCAAAAACAAAACAAAAACAAATCAAATCAAGTATAATGTACGGAAAATAAGTACGAAATTTCGAAATATATAGATAAGACAGGCAAGGTAAAAAAAACATTGTAAAATGTGGGGAGCTTAAAAGCAAAGCTTGTATGTGAATAGGCTCCCGAACTAAGTAACACAATATACTAGGTCTGAATTTAAAAGGTATATTATACGAGGCGAAAACGGAGTAGTATAGTATGAGATTCTGGAGACGTACAAGGAGAGTGAATTTGAGAAGAAAAGAATAAAGAGTAAAGAAAATAATATAATAATGATAATTAGGAGAAGGTGAATAAGGGAAGAAAGAAGAAAAAGAGGAAGACGAAAAAGAAGTGGAAGAAGAAGAGGCAGAGAAGAAGAAGAGAAAGCAAATTGATGAAATCAATGGCATTGTAAAATAACATGAACAGAAATATTTTTGGCCACATTGTTATAAAATCAATTTAAAATTACAGTAAGTTCATTGGCTGCATGTATCTCTTTCAAAAAGTGTTTGAACTAACTATAACAATCCCATTTTCATTCAAATTGTATTTAAAATGTCTTGATTTGTAACTGTCCCTTATTACCCTTACATGTAGGTAATGAGAGACCTTTGGTGATGACGTCATTAATCATTGTTATCTTATTAATCAGTTACATCATGACCACAATTTTGTTACCAAATAAAGAGAAAAAGTTACTGAAGAGAATACAAAACTTTACTGTATGTGTAACATTTTTCATGTTTATGTAAATTATGCAAATGTGCTCAAGGGTCTCCAATTCCCTACACCTACACCCTACACTCCTGATTTATACATTTCGAAAAACTGACATTTTACACTATTTGTTTGGGGGAGAATATAGAAGGAATTTGGAGAGAAACGCGAGGAAACACAGCTGATTTAATTAATTTCCTTACTTTTTTCACAGCATGACGTAATGTGGGATCCGTGTGAAGTTAATATTTTGATGACATTGTGGTATTTTCAATTTAAAAAATGTAATTCTGACATTAAAAAAAGAAGAAGGTTTTTAGCTTAAAAGAGGTTTCATTTCATAGCATTACAATGTCGTGGTCGAGTGAATACGTCGCCGGACTGTCGATCACAAGGTCTGCGATTCGAGTCCCGCCGCTGGAATAATGTCCTTTGGCGAGACATTGATCTACATTTTTATTCCTTGAAACGCAGCGCGCGTAACAGCTGCACTGCTTAATGCAGGGTAATTATGCTACATTATTGTAGAGCGCTGAGAGACTTCTAATAAAGTAAGTGTTAGGCGCTTTATAAGCAGATATAATTAATATTTGTGGCAAAAATAGTCAAATCTGACTGGTTGCCAATAAAAAACAACAACATTAACGCAATGCGTGTTTGTTCAGCGGTATGTTCAACCCTCAGTCTTCATCCACAAACTGACTCTAACTGACCATGGTTCCAAACTTCCAGTGATGTCTTTCTGATGGATACGTTAAGGGTCGGTCCCCAGATCAGTCTAATATAAATAATCATATCTATTCTGACTGATAAACGTCGGTAAAAACCTAATTACACACGCGCACGCGCGCGCATCCTTACTCAGACCACAGAAATGATCCCGGATACCGATTATTTCGACACTGTGGATTTTCAGGCTTCGAACATAAGTTTGAGAAAATGCAACAGCGACGCTGGTGTTAATAACCACGGCAAAAGATTTCTTGAACTTTGTAGGCATTTTAAACTGATTATTGCAAATGGTCGAGTAGGCATGGATAAACAGGGTTATTTTACATGTGCTTAAATAAGTACCATTGGTTATTGTGCCGTATCGCTCGAATTATTTCAAGTTTTCCCATAATTTTGCGATCATATAGCTCCGTTTAGTCTCATTTCACAACGCCCCCTATCGTCAGAGTCAGCAGCCATACATGTTAGCCTATGGACGTTTTTTTTTAAATCGTTAAAAATTCATTTTTTGTTTAAACGAAAAGCACATCCACCCCGACGTACGTTATCACTAGCTCTTTCATTGGAGCCCTCATGTCTCATTGACTTTTGAAAGTTCACCCACCGTAATTTTTCAAAATAGGTTGCAAGCTCGCCATTGCCTATAATACACATGTGAAACAAGTCGAACTTCGGACTCAGTCTGCCAAGTGATTGTAAGATTATAGGTCAAGCACACGAAGGATAAGAAGCATGAATTATCAATTATCACTTCTGCTATGTTCATTATGTCCATTTCATCCAACCCCCCACCGTAATTTTTCCATTTAGTAAAAGCAAACATTTTGCCGAGTTTAGCAAAAACATGAATATTCATGAACGGTCAGACAATACAGCCTTTTAGTACGTAACGTATAGTGAATGGAAATGGGCGATGATCCGTCCAAGAGGTAGAGGTCAGTGTTTTGTGCTGGCAATGTTCACGCGAGCGAAAATGAGACAATCGGAGCAATATGTGATGTACTTGATCCATTTACGTCTGATAAACACTAGCCCATTCTATTATGATTGAATATCCAAAACAGATATGAAAAATGTAACAATGAACAAAAAAAGTTTTAGAAAAAGATTCGGGACCAACAGCGAAAATTGAATGGAGTGTAAATTCTGATAAAGACTTTTATTGATAACATCGATCAAAGTCTAGTCGAAAATATACATTATGATGTTGATCGTATGGATGGCCACGACATTCAGGTTGATCAGGAATTAATCGATAATGTAGCTTGTTTATTAAATGTTTACCTTACGGCGGCCCCCCAAAAAAAGCGAAATTGTAAAAACCTATGGAAATCATAAGTTTTTTAAGTCAAAACCTTCTCAATCTGGACGAAATGGGAAACTATGGTTTGATACAAATTGTGGTCGGTTAAGGGCTCAGTATTTTCATCTAAAAAAATCTTAGGAAGATTGACAAATCTGATAGTATTGAAAATGAATATACCAAGTTTTTAAAAATGTATAAAAAGCTATTCGTTCAAAAAAACTTTGAAATAAAAATCCACGGTGAATTAAGAAATCTTAAAAGCAACCAGCCATGAGCATATTGGAAAATTATTAAATTAGCTAACGGTTTAAGTAATGAAAAATTGAAATTCATTCTCTTGAACAACACTTTCGTAGTCAATGCCAAAATCATAAAGATAATGCAGACATATTATTTCAACCTGACCAAGTTTATTCTAAGAATCAATGTATCAATCGTTCTATAAGCAGGGAAGAAAAGTACATCAATTAAATAGGCTGAAAACGGTAAAGCACATGGCAATGATTTAGTTCTAAATGAATTTTGGAAGTGTAGCACAAATTCTGTTTTATCAGTAATCGTTAGATTATTTAACATTGTATTTGAAAGTAGAATTGTACCATCGGAATGGACAATAGGGTTAATTAACCCTCTTTATCAGAAGAAAAGAAATCCTAGTGATCCCAAAACTATAAAGGAATAACGTTGCTTATTTGTCCTGACAAGCTGTTAACAGCAGTCCTGAATATAAGCTTGAACATATAAAGCGACTTACGTCTTATCTCGAAGATCATAAATTGATTGGTGAAGAACAGGTGGGTTTTCGAAATGGTCATTCAACGCTTTATCATATTTTCGTTCTCCATTCAGTGATCGATTTATATCTCTCTTCAAAAGAGAGGGTTTATTATGCATTTATTGACTACTAGAAGGCATTTGATTTGATTGACAGGAGTTCTCTTTGGCATAAATTTCTTATGAATAATGTTGATGGTTGATTTTTTTCAATGCAATTAAGCATAATCATGCTCTGGCTAAGTTATGCGTTATTTCTGGATCAGTACGACAAGGAGAAATTGTTATCTCAGATGCTTTTCGCCCTTTTTTTAAGTGACTTCAAACAAGTCCTTTGCGAAAATTTCGGAGGAGTAGATGTTCTACACACAAAGAAATATTTGGGTAATCTTACTCAAATAGGCAAATAAATTTTGACACTATAGTGACACACTTAACTGAATGCATTAACTCATTAAATTGAGTTTAATAACGCCCAGGAATGAGTTTTGTTAATTTGACATTATAGTGACATGGCAAATGAGTATTTTAAATAAGTGAGTTATTTAACTCATTAAATTAACTCATTCACTCATTACATTGAGTTTAATAACGCACAGGAATGAGTTTTGTTAATTTGACATTATAGTGACATGGCAAATGAGTATTTTAAATAAGTGAGTAATTTAACCTAATGTAATGAGTAAATCGCTCCAACTCAACTAGTGAATAATGCTTCAATTACTCAGTTCGTCAGGTTAATCGCCGTTCTTACGGCCCTTTTTCTTCCGCTGATCCTTCCCGGCCGCGCTGGAGCTGTCGGCAATGGTGCCGTCAGTGGTGCCGGTCACGGTAGCGTCAAAACCATGCATTTCCATGTCGAGAAATGCGATAAAAAACCACCAAGATGATTCACAAAAGTACAAAATTGACGTGTAGTAATAAAGACCGAGGTCCAATCAACAAATGTTTATCAAATATAAATCGAATAACGTTCGATTGCAGAGATTTCGACGGATTCTGTGCGACGAAATCCTAGTGTTTCGCATTAAAAATTGCATGCGCGGGCGGGTTTTCGTATATTCTCGAACGACAATTATGAAGTAAAATTGTGAGTTTGTATGTTTGTCACTGTTAAAATGGAAGTCCTTGGCCATGCACTCCACACACTTCGGTCGTGCACAAGAAGAGCTTCAACATTTCAGCACTAGATCAAGATTCTATATCTAATCGGTGGTCTTAACTTGCTTTAGAAAAAGTCTGAATAAAATTCAAGGGATCCCCTTGGCTACTAACTGATTCAAAATTAAGAAAAATCAAATCTACTTACACTTATTCTGTGGCTTGTCGGCCGCTAAAAACGTGATGATCGGGTACGTACGTACGATCACGATCTCGTACGAATATTCATCAGAGAAATATTTACACGCATGCAAAGAGTAAGAAAGCTCCTAAGACGAGTACAGCTGAGGTTGTAGGTTTTTTTACTCATCCAACGAATAAAGAGTCTGTGACATATTAGGGAGCAAAAAGCCACTTTACACACTTGTGAATATTTTTACTCTTTCGGTCACTAAAGTTTGAGAATACTCATCCAATATGTACTTACATGTACTTTAATGAGTAAAAAGACTCATCGAGAAAAATAACGGGTCACATACTCGTTTTAAATATCATGTGTGTAAAATTTCACTAAGAAAAAGGTGGTGTATTCACAAAATGTGTAAAATAAGGCATTTATTAGATATATTCTCTCGACTGAGTGAGTGAGCTACGATTTTTACTCACCATACTTAGTTCCGTTTTTGTGTGTGTACCTGACAAAATTGATGCAGCTGCGTATCAAAAGCGGTATAGATGTATATCTCAGGTTTTTGCATTACTGTATGCAGACGATACAATAATTCTTGCATAAACTGAAAGTGATCTTCACACTGCAAAAACCAGGGTGTTAAATTTCTAACACCAGTAAGGAATAGAAGAAAAAAAAAATCCTTGGTGTTAATTTCACGTCCGTTCATTTCCGTTCAATACCAACAGTGTCGAAATATTTAATTACAGGTTGATGTTCCGAGTTTTGGTGTTATACATGGTGTTGAACTTGCGCATGCGCATAAGTTAGTAGATTCGAGCAAAATCATTGGACGACAGTTGTCATTATGATATGACGTCGTATCGTGCATGCGCATGCGCGAGCTAGCTGTCAAGAATCTCTTCGGGATATCGTGGTTATGGAATTTTTAGTCAAGGTCTGAATATCCTATTTCATCAGCGCAATCATGCCGTTAAGTGTGAAAATTTGTTCTGCATACAGAAAAGTTAGAAAATTGTTACCACTAAATCCAACAGACATCGCAGGATTCTTTGAATTGAACGTTAAATCATTGGTATTGAAAATCAGGATTAAATTCTACACACCACTGGTGTTGAAAGAAATGGTGTTGGATTTTTTAACACCAAAACTAGAATTGAACTTTAACACCAAGTTGAAATAATGGTGTTAGATTTTAACACCAAAGGCGGAATAACTTCAACACCAAGAGTGGAATTGAATTGTTTAATTCCAAACCCTGGTGTTAAATAACACCAGCTGGTGTTTTCCGATATAGATACCGGGAAAGTGTTAAAATTAACACCCATGGTATTGAATTTAACACCCTTGTTTTTGCAGTGCAACTTGCTCTTGATGCGGTATCTGATTGTTGTAAAAAATGGTTTCTTCAACTCAAAACAGCTAAAATTGTACTCATTTTATTTTGAACATCCCCCTTTTGTAAAAAAATATTAAAATTGTTGTTGTTGCCAGGTGCATTTCCATTTCTTGTTATTAATAGGTCAAATTAACGTTACCATCTTTTTTTAACGTGTTTTTTATGTCGGGGTGGGGGGGGGTCCCGGGCCCGTCGCCCTTCCCCCCGTGGATCAGCGCCTGTCTATCGGTGTGACTCCGATGAAACGGCCACTATGAACGGGTTCGGAAGAAAAACGGGGGAAAAACACCGATGAAAATGATCAAAGGACGTTTTAGTTCCGTGTACGCGCGCTTTTTAGGAACCCGGCTAGCAGCTAGTTGTGATTGTTGACGTTTTGTTGATGCATGTGCATGCCATGTGCGTGAACATGCTGTTAGCTAGATGGGGCGCGGGCCTAAATTGATTCGTTCAATTTGCATTTCACATTAATAATCATAAGCTTTAAAACAAAAATCAAAATTAATATATATCTTTATGATAATATATTTTTGAAAATTATATTTTCATTAGACCAAATGGTGAACGAAACAATATTTAAAACTGATCACTACCTGCACGCCTGCCGAATTCAAATTCAAAGCGCGCGTCAGCAGCTAACAAGCGATTGCGCAATAATACTTCACTTCCGGCCGGGGCTTGCCATGTACAGCGAGTGGATTTCACCGGCAGTATGAATGGCACATTCGGGAAAGCGGCGGTTTCACATTTGTTTAAATATGAAAAAGGCAAATTCTTCGGTATTTTCATCGGTGTGACGCCGATAGGAGGGCTATGAAAGGGGTATTCTAAGGTAAAAATGTATTTTATTAAGAACGATAAAGATGCAGATGAAATGAGAAAATTGAACAAGAGAAAAAAATTGCCTTCCGTCGAGTGTATACCTCATTTTTACTTATACCTTATCAGGGGCGTAGACAACGGGGGGGGGGGATGAGGGGGATGGCATGTACAATCATCCCCCCCCCCAGGTTTTTGGGAATGATATTTGCTTACTTAATAAGTCTTAATGATGATAATAATAGTAATAATAATAATGATAACAATTATAATATTAATAATAATAATAATTATGATGATGATAATAATAATCCTCATCATTATTGTAATTGTGTTTATTGTTATTAGCCGCATTCACACGGTGAAAGCCAATTCAGACGGTAAAAAAAAGAAAATCTTACAAGTATTTTGTGGTTATCTTGTGGTTTGGAAACCACAAGATAACCACAAGATTAAACAGGCGCGGATCTACGGGGGGGGGTTAGGGGGTTTAAACCCCCCCCCCCCCCTTGGGCGGCCCAAAAAACAAACAAAACAAAAAAAGGGGGAAAAAAAGAAAAAAAAAAAAAAAAAGAAGAAAAAAGAACGCACGCTGGAGAGAAACCCTTTCAAGTGGAAATATTGTGAGAAGATATTCAACTCATCTGGTAACTTAACCAAACACATGATAACTCTGGATATAACTGTGTATTTAACTGTTACTTGATTTAAAAAGACGTTATCATGCACTGCTTTTTATGGTCTCCATTGTGTTAATAGATGCCAGGAAAACATCACTTACGGGGTTCAAATAAACACCCCAAAAAAAATCGGCTCGCCGCTTTGCGGCTCGTGGACGATGCTCCGCATCGTCATTATTTTGGTCAACCCCCCTCCCTAAGCAAAAAGCTAGATCCGCCCCTGAGTCATCCCCCCCAGGTGTACGAACCTGTCTACGCCACTGTACCTTATGTTTAAATACTTTGGCACAACATATGAATTTGTGAGCCCCGATTTCTTTCACCTAATTTGAAGCTTTTAACCAGCCCGGGTCAGCTGTGCGCACATACAGAACCGACTACGCGTACAATGTCCAAGGCTCCGCGCAGATGTGCGGCTAAATCTGATTGGCTCTGATTGGAACACTTCGCGACCGTTCTATTTAGAGCACGGGTGACACGGAGGTGGGCATGGTGGGAGGGACACGTATGGCGATTAATTGAGACTGTTATACTCAGCATGCATGCAGGCATTGTTTCTTATCTTGTCATGGAATGTGAGATACAATTCATTCTTGCGCTCTGCCTACGTGATTATTTACTAAAAATATATTACACTCTTATTACCACGGCGGCATTTCCCCCCGAGCAAGAATGGTACGACCCGGTACGCTGGCTACCGTACCTACGTACATCAATGGAGAAAAAGCGATCGAATGCGGAAAGTTCCCAAAATCAGACGGAGGTACCGATTGGTTTAGTCTTTTGACGGTGGTTTTTTTGCATCCAATGAGAATCTTTTATATATCAAAATGTTGGTGGTAAAAAATAGCCCTCTCCTGGCAAGAAACGGCTAGATATAGCCAGGAGTGTTCAGTCAAAAAGCTCGATACCACAGAAATTTTGACCAAATTGATGAAAAATGATCAATAAATGACGGTGCGATGGAACAACAAAACATCGTGATTTTTACATCACCATAAAGAAGAAAAGTCAAATTTCCTAATGCTTTTTCCGGTGGTGAACTAGGCCGATCGGATCAAAAGATGTAGTTGAAAAGGGGGGATTTTGGCACATTTTAAAAGCTTTTCACGGCGGTGCGCGGTGTGTTTGAAGAGGTTGACGCTTACATGTAAGTGTATGGGTAAAATCCATATGATTCACATTTGTTTAAATATTAAAGGCAAATTCTATCGGTATTTTCATCGGTGTGACGCCGATAGAAGGGCTATGAAAGGGGTATTCTAAGGTAAAAATGTATATATATTTTAATAAGAACGATACAGATGAAGATGAACTGAGAAAATTGAACAAGAGAAAAAGATTACCTTCCGTCGAGTGTATACATCATTTTTACTTGTACCTTATGTATAAATACTTTGGCAAAAATTCGCATAAGTCGTCCACCGTCGGCAGCACAACCCTAGTCTAGATGCTGAACAGGCTTTGACAAGTAGCAGAATAGAAGTAGAAGTAGAAGTATAGATACAGGCAAGATATCAAATGAGAAAAAGAATTAGGAGAAAGACGATTTCTGTCGAATATAATTATGCCTCACAGCACTGCGGAACTACCAAAGAATTTAAAATATAAGTCTCTAAAAAAAAACATAGAAACACTTTTTTACGTGAAATTCAATCATTGAAAAAGATCTTTACCTCCAAAGGTCAAAGAAAATTGAGCTTCGGTTTTCTTCTTTTCAATGCAGGTCTCCCTTCTCTCCCTCCCTCCCTCTCTCTCTATCTCTCTACCCCTCTCTTTATCTATTCTATATTTTCATTTCTTCTAGTAAATATGCTATTAGTTACTGATTAAGTGGTTTTATTGATCACATGACATCTTGGTAAAAAGAAGAGACGTCATACTCAAGGAAACATCTTTCTCATCAGTAATTGAAACTTTAGATATTTGCAGAGGTTGTATTTAGATATTTGCAGAGGTTGTATTTAGATATTTGCAAAGGTTGTATTTCAATAGAGAAAAATTGTAGCTTGTATGTGAATAGGCTCCCGTACTGAGTAACACAATATAGTAGGTCTGGATTTAAAAGGTATTTATAGGAGGCGAAAACGGAGTAGTATAGTATGAGATTCTAGAGACGTACAAGAAGAGTGAATTTGAGAAGAAACGAAAAATAGAAATAAAGAGTAAAGAGAATAATATAATAGTGATAAGTAGGAGCCCCAGTAGGAGAAGGTGAAGAAGGGAAGAAAGAGGAGAAGAGGAAGACGAAAAAGAAGTGGAGAAGAAGAGGCAGAAGAAGAATAAGAGAAAGCAAATTGATGAAATCAATGGCAAATCAAAAAACAAAGTCTGTATAACCACCTGTACGACCATGCACCTATACGATCCAGCGCGACATCAACATTACTTGTATACATACTTACTGAAAAGGAAGCACCTTCCGTTTAAGTGAATTAATGGAGGGGCTTTCAACTAGATCGTTATTCAGGCTGTTCCATAATTTGGGTCCAGTACAAATAATTGTTTTGTTAGCAAAAACGGTGCGAGTTCGAGGGAGATGAAAATGGTTTGACTGTCTAGTAGGGTAAGAATGTTTAGTATTATTGCGTTGAAAAAAGGGGACGAAAGCATCTGGTAAATTATCTTTCGATAGTTCATACATAAGTATTCCAATATTATATAAGTGCAAGTCAGATATTTTAAGAATATTACAATTATAGAAAAGCATATTTGTATGGGCAAGAAAACCAACATTATTTATTATTTTAACAGCCCGTTTTTGTACAACATTAACTTTGTCCATGAGGGTTATAGAGCTATTCCCCCATGCGAGTATACAATAATTAAGATAAGGCAAGATCAAGGTAGAATAGAGTAGGAGCATGACATGAGGAGGTACAGAAGGTTTCAACTTATTCATTACACCGGAGTTACGTGACAACAGCTTACATAAACAATTGATGTGAACTTTCCATGTTAGTTTACTGTTTATGTAGACACCTAAGAATTTGGTTGATTCAACCTGGTTGATAGTTATGTTATTGATTTTGATATGACCTGGTAAGGATGATACAGAATTACTGAATAGCATGAAATATGTTTTATTTATATTAAGCGACAATTTATTTGCTTGGATCCATTTAAAAACGCAATTTAATTCGGTGTTTACAGTGTTTAGAAGTGTTTCTGGGTTTTTGTGAGAGCAAAATAAATTGGAGTCATCCGCGAAAAGAATAAATGATAAGATTTCAGAAGAGTTTTTGAGATCATTGATGTATAAAATAAAAAGGAGCGGACCTAATAAAGAACCTTGGGGACGCCACAGGTAACTGGTTGAAGAGTCGATTCCGAACCATCTATATAATATACAAACTGTTTTCTACCACTGAGGTAGCTCCTGAACCACTCCAAGGCCCTCCCTCGAACACCATAGTGGGATAACTTATGGAGTAAAATATCGTGATTAATTGTATCGAAGGCCTTGGAGAAGTCCAGGAAAATACCCACAGTACACAGTTAGAACGGTGTTTAAAATATCACTGTTTAAAATAATGTTGTTTAAAAACGTAAACAACGTTGTTCAAAATCGAAAAATCAGTGCTCGATTGGCTTAAACAACTATGTATTGAAAAACAATTAGATTTAGTTAAACAGAGTTGTTTAAAAAGTCCCGGGGGAAAAATCACGTGATAGATTTAACCAATCATGACTTCGCGTTGACATTTTCTCGATACGCGATTGAAATTTGGGCGCACACATGCGATATGCACAAAGTACGTACATAATTATGCATAGCGCATGCAGCATGCAATGCTAGTGCTAGTGCAATGCAGATGAAAATGGCGGAACAAGGGCAAGGCGACGACTTGGTTCTTTTCGGCTTCGCCGATGGGGTTTAGGTGAAGTTATAGAGACAAATAATATTGTCTAACACTGTTAAATTAATATGATGAACAAATGTTGAAGTTAATTGGCAACAAGCTCTACATTTTACAGTGTAATCTTTGTGATTATTGCAGGAGTGGTTCCGGTAGGTCATTTCACAAATTTAAACAAATGAGGTAATAACCATTAAACAGCTCTGTTTAAAATTTAAGCAACTCCTTTTAAACAACCCAGTTGTGCAGTAATATTGAATAAACAACAGTTGCTTAGTAATTTAAACATTATTGTTTAACATTTACACAACTTGCTTTAAACAACCAAGTTGTGCACATTTATTACTAAACAACTGTTGTTTAAAAGTTTTTTCTAATTTTTAAACAACTAAGTGTTCAAAACGTAAACAACCTTAAGTTGTTTAATTTTTAAACCACAGTTGAGCGATTCACCGGTTAACTTGTGGTTGTTTAAAATTTTAAACAACTTGTTTAATTTTTTTCTAACAGTGTATGTAGCACATTGTCGATAGCATTTGCAATCTTATTGATAAATATAAGAAGTGCGTGCGCGGTTGAGTGCTTCTTGCGAAAACCAAATTGGGAGCCGGAGAGAAAATGATTACAATTTTAAAAAGCAATAAGGCGAGAATAAACAATTTTTTCGAGGATCTTTGAGAAAATGGTTAGAAGTGAAATGGGGCGGTAATTTCCTACGTCCTGTTGATCACCTTTCTTAAAAATAGGTATATCCTTTGCGATCTTCATTTTATTGGGGACAGTGCCGGTTCTTAGTGATAGATTGAAAATATGTGTTAGAGGAGAAACTATTACATGGATGATTTTTTTTAGTAAAACATTAGTGATACCATCATACCCTGAACTATTTTGTTAGCTTGAAATTGTTTACAATATCAATTACTTCAGTTTCGTGAGTAGGTAAAAAGAAAAGACTATTTGGAATGTTGCCTCTTAGAAAAGAATGGAATGGTAGATTGGAATCGGGAATGTTGCGGGCAAGATTGGGGCCTATGTTCACGAAAAAAGAATTGAACGCATTTGCCACGCTAGTTTTATTTTGTAGATGTTCACCATCAACATGAATATCTTTGAAGTCAGATTGGTTTTTATTTTTATTATTTAAAACTGTGTTGATTACCTTCCACGTACTTTTGATGTCGGACTTGAATATATTGAATTGACGGGAACAAAATTGTTTTTTTGGCTACGCGAAGTATAACAGTTAGTTTATTCTGATAATGAGTATATTTACTTTTATTCTTTTCGTTTGGTTCAGTTTTATATCTATAGAATAATCTGTTTTTCTATTTATGGACCTTAAGAGAGTTTTCGAAATCCAAGGAGATCTAGGCACCTTTTTGTAGTTAGGTTGAGCAGGACGCTGTAATGGCAAGTTGGTATTGAACTATTCATTAAATATTTCTAAGAATTTATCAAAAGCTAGATTAGAGTCATTATTATTGTATACCTGTTGCCAGTTAATAACCGAGAGACTTTCTCTGAGCGACTTTCTCTGAGCCAACGAAATTTCAATAAGATGAGAAACGGTATTGTCACCTCTAAAAGAACATTGAATCGGTAATCAAAATAAAACTTCTACCTATCAATTTCATTTGAACATGCGACTGTGTTTCAATGAGTGAAACATAATATGTAGGTTGAGTTCGTTTAATATGTCGCTGTCGATAACATCTATTTTTAGAGACTGCTTTTCGCACTGGATATTGCGGCCTTTGAAAAGAGATTGTAAAATTTAAATACGTAGTGGTTGCCAATTTCATTTCTGTAACTTGCTGTTACCATTTATCCTTCCGCAGCTTTACTTAATTCTACATCTCACTTCCGATTCGTTGAGGAAAATAATAATAATAATAATGTATATAACCTTCTGCTTTTCGTTATGAGAAGTACTCACAGACAAATCTGTGTGAGGTGCAACATTAATCATGGCCGATATTTCTAATAGCACACAGTCCTACTCCACGGACGTGTCTTGGACTGACATCCAGAATGCAAGTGAATACATGAATGTCACTTCTCAATCTTTAGATCCCTCTGGAACAACTCCACTTAGTCTGAGGAGTCTTATCTTCTCCGCTGTCTTTTTCGCGCTCATTGTACTTGCCAACATCATCAGTCTTGGCGCATTCTTAGTAGAAAAACGTCTCCGTACCTACAATAATTACTTCATCATAAACCTGACCATACTGGATCTGCTGGTTGGAATTGGACTGGGAGCTGTCGTAGAGCACTCGTACATTAACCGGTACCCGTTTTCCCAAAATGCCTGTAAGGTCATAACTGGGTTCTTCCAAGGAATCGTCAATGCTTCTAACATCAACGTGGTTGTGATATGTGCCGATCGACATCAAGCGGTCTATGATCCCATCAACCATTTTATCTCTCGATCAAAGCGCAAGGCAATCATCATCAACTCTCTGCCATGGGTGATTGGACTCTCGTTCTGGATAGGGTACGTCACAGTGTGGGAGTTCGTCGTCGATCACGACAACGGACTCCACTGTACTCAGCGGTTCTTTTTCAGTCCGTTGACGAATATGATCCAAAGTGCGGCCATGTTCTTCTTGCCTTTGGCCATCATCGCCGTTCTCTATGTCAGAATCTTCATCAAGATTCGGAAGACGGTTGGAAGACGGAACAACAAGAAGTCGACCAATTTAATGGACTTCAACCTTTCCACCGTTAAGGATACTGAGATGACGGGTGTAAGCGTTTCATCGACATCGCATACAGGTTCGTTTAGTGACATTACGGAGACGGGGAGCAGAGATGACACCATGGTATCATCATCTCCATCACGTAATGAGACCAAGATCGAAAATAGTGACCAAGAAATATCGGTAAGTAATCCACAAAATTTGCCTCTTATAACACGATAGCAAAGAGTTCAGTATCCTTGTCCGTCATCTATTCCAACATGGGAATTTGAAAGGAACTGTTAACGTACAAATCTGAACAAGATTTCTGTATAGTAGGGCATTACAATTTCTTTCAAGTTGTCTTAGCTATCATGTTTAAGGTCAACTTTGTATCAAATAAATAAAAAGGTTAGCAGCCCTAACGATTACACCGAACGATAAGCTGTTTGCCGACAGAATTTTCACACAAAATCTCTAAATGTTGATCATTGAGGGGTCAGTTCCCTCGCTCTCCCATGAGTTGTGACAACGCGAGTAGTTTGCAAATGGCGCTAAAGGAATATCTAAAAGTTACGAAGTTGTTTGTGTTTGGCGTTATTTTAAAGACTAAATAGTTTCTATGGAAGATCAAATATCACTCTAAATGCATGAATTAGTTTTAAAGCATGTATGTTTTTTTACTTTGTTCTTGTCAAAATCTACGGTGCTCATGATTTTCTCTCTTTCTTTTTCCCTCTCTGTTTTTCCTTCTAACAACTCAGACCTCAACGTCACATCGCGTGGAATCGACGGCTGAAATGACGAAGGCGACACTTACTCTCCTCCTCATCGTCATCGCTTTTGTACTGACATGGATTCCGATTAGCGTAATCAGTTTAATCTACAGTATCGAACCTCGACTCATCGTACCTCTTCTCTCAAATGGTGCTTTCGCTGTCTTCAGCAATCTGCAGTTCGGGAATAGCCTCCTGAACCCTATTTCCTACGCCATGTCGCAGCCTCTGTTCCGTGCCACTGTCATCAAAATGTTCTCCTGTAATCGACCGTCGCAGGCCAACTAGCCTACTCATTCAGGCGCGTACGCAGGGGGCGGGGGGTTAACCCCCCCCCCCCCCCTCTCAAATATTTTGAATTGTAAAAAGAGGCAAACAAGGAGGAGGCAAACAAACAACAACAAAAATTCAAAAAAATGTGCTCCCCCCCCCCCCCCCCATCGCTTATTCAACGGCTGGCTGAGTCGTTGCGAAATTTTCGGCGCGATTTTCAAATTTTAAAACACCCCCCTTGGAAAAAATATGCGTACTCCACTCATTAGTAATAATATGAACGAGCTGCTTTTGTATAGAATGTTATTTGTGAAACGTAACGCTAAAAGTGAAAGCATTTTAAATTCACATATTAAGATTTATCATAATTTGGTGGTAGTTATTTTAGAAAAGCGCTGCTTCAATTTGTGAACTAGTCAAGATGTTAAAGATCGTGGATATTTGATTAATTTGTGACACATGTTTACTTACGATTGGGTGTACAGTAATCCTGAACTTACTCGTATAAAATGCTCTTCTACATGCACTTTATATTATATGTTACACCGTTAGCAGCTTTGAGTAAGGCAATTATTATATAAATTGTGCCAATCTTTAAGTTTAATGCTATAACAACGTACCCTTTTGTAGACTTTTCATTGCGTATATGATACAAATTGTCGGCCTGTACTCTTTATTGGAGTGAAAAATATAGAAATTACATTAAAATCATGATTACTGTTGTAAGCCAAGTTAATGTTGGTCAAAATTATGACGATGAATAACAATGCAGTTAAAGGTGATGATGATGATGATGGTGATGATGATTATGATAATGATGATGATGATGATGATGTTGAATACCACTTTGATGTTGAGTAGGAATGTGACATTGATTGTGACTATGATTCGTTCACAGTGATGCTCATGAAAGTGAATATTACTACAATAATTTGGAAATGACCTTTGTGACAATTTTGTTGCTGACGGTGAAAATGAAGATGATTTATAAACAATCAGAGATAAGAGCGACGATGATGTAAAAGATGGTAATACTGGCTATATAAACGATATAAGAATGACGACTGTGTATTATGGTTACGAGATATAATAAGCAATGAAAATTAGAACAACTTATAATTATATTGCAGCTAGGATATATTTTTGGATCGCGATTCAAAAATCGATTTTTAAATCTCTTTTTTCTGTAGGTGTGAACGTCCTTAATATTATGTGAAAGCTCGTGGATATATGATTCATTTTTGACACATGCTTACTTATGATTTAGTGTATAGAATACTGAACTTACATGTCTAAAATGCTATTCTACATGTATTATATCTTATGTTACACCGTTAACAGCTCTGAATAGGCCTATTGTTATATTAACTTTGCTTTTCTTTATGTTTAATGCCATAGAAATATGCCCTTCAGGGATTTTTCATTGCGTATGATACGAATTGTTGGCCTGTACTTTTTATTGGAATAAAAAATATAGAAATTAGAATAAAATCATGATTACTGTTGTGAGCCAAGTTAATGTTGGTCAAAATTACGATGATGAGTAAGGATGCAATTAAAGGTGATGATGATGATGATAATCATGATGATCATGGTGATGATGATGTTGATAATGGGGCTTTCACATATACACTCCGGGGCCCTTACGGCTAGTAAAAACAGACATTTTGGGAATTTTCGGCCCCTCAAGAGCCCCGGGTGATATGCACAACAACAGGCGTCTTGCCGTCCGGGGCCATTTGAAATGAATATTGCCCGTGCGGGTCCCTCACGGCGGCATCTCAAAATGTACAACGCAGCTGTAAATACAGGAGGTGTGAATGTCAGAGGACACATAGTTCAGGGCACCGCACGGCACCCGGCCAGGCGCCTTGAGGACCCCGGCCGGGCCCCGGCAGGGCACCTTCCGGGAGCCATGGGTGCACCTGCTCATCGAACGGAGCCCCTAAGCTTACCGGCCGGCACCCGGCCGGCACCCTTAGGGCGCCTTGCATTTCACTCGACCTATTTTCACCGGGCACCTCCCGGGCGCCGCAGAATATGTGACCACACATGCCGTAGAAATGAAAATCGGAAGGTTCCGTACGGTCTCTAAATCCACGGCAAGCCGCCGGGTCGGGAAAATCATACGGGGCCCGGTTTATATGTGACCTAGGCATAACGGCTATGATGTTGGGTGGGAATGTGACATTGAATGTGACTATGATTAATTTACTGTGATGTTCATGGAAGTGAAAATGACGACAATAATTTGGGAAATGACCTTTGTGACGATTTGTTTAGAGACGATGAAAATGAAGATAATTTTTATACAAAAAAGACAGCGGCGATGATGTAAAAGATGATAATACTGATGGCACATGTATAAACAATATAAGAATGACGACTGTGTATTATGGTTACAAGATATAGGAAGCAATACAAATTAGAACAATCTATAATTATATTGTTAAACGGCTTGCCATAAATACGCAGCAATACGCAAGCCAAATACGCAAGGGTGTGACTGAGGCATTGTGCTACTTTATGAACACACAGCCAACCAGCTATCCGAAAGCTCCTGAAAGCAAGTGCGTCCTCATGAAAACGAAGACGGCGACAGATGCGGATTTTCTCATGTCTAGTGGTGGGTTTGCCCAAGGCTTTGGAGCGGCACAACCAATCTCCAAGAGTTACTTTTGTTTCTGTGTGAGTTTGTTTTAGAATCAGCCTGTCCTGCGTACTTCGTAAGTCAAGTGACTGTGGATACGATTGAAAAGATTAAATTCAGACCAATAATTTTGGATTTGACCATCGAAAGTGACCCGGTAACATTGTTGAAGGTTGATGTAAAAAATGCTTAATATACACTGTCGCTCATAAAGGTTGAATATTTTGTTTAACCCCAATTTATGGAATTATTTTTAAAATAATAAAAAAATAATAGATCTAGATAATAGTATACATTCTCAGATTTTATTGAATAACAATTTGCCAATGTGTGTTTTGCGTGACTGCTAAAACATGTGTATGCTACTATGCTTATCAACTAGGGGACCTACGCCCTTAAGTCATAAATGACAGTAATGAGGATTAATGCCCCGCACAAGGGCAATAATATAGCACATCGACACGGTTTTGATCCTGGGGCCTCACAGTTACGAGGCCATTGCTTTGTCACTGAACCATGACTGTACACAGCGGGGGCTAGGGTAGGGGGCAGTTTAAAAAAAAACAGAAAATGCAATAAACTTTCAATAATTTATTGGATTTTACCCCGGTCCCCAACATAAAAAAAATCCTCTGGACGGCCATGCATTATGGCTCAAGGCATGGGCACACAGTCACTTAAAAGTTATTAAATTATAGTAATATAGCTGGGAGAATTAAAGAATCGATTAGATCAGTTTCCAATTTGTATCATTAATAATTTTCTGTTTTCACTAAAACTTTCAGATTATCTTTAATTGTACTTCAAGCATTGAAGTCACTACCTTAGCACCATTTTCTCTCATCTCAACGATGTTACCAAGTCCGTTTAAAGCTTTGTAAGCAAGCTAATTAAGTATCTTACATGAAATTAAGGACAATTACCCCCCCCCCCCCCAAGGACAACTACCCCCAAGGACAATTACCCCCCCCCCCCCCCCGAGGACATCTATCCCCCAGGAAAACTACCCCCGAGGACAACTACCCCTTCCCCCTCCGAGGACAACTCTCCCCCCCCCCCCCCCGAGGACACTAGGGGCTTTTCGTTTGTGTGGACGAGGACGGCGTTCCGTCCTCTAACGATGCGAATTAGCGTCAGACACCCGTCCTGTTCTCTACCTTATAACCCTCTTCGTTTTTAGTCGACGCCCGTTCTCTACACGATGACGTAATGGTCCCCGCACGCGCTTATTCAATTTCTCCTTCTTTCACTTCTCATGTTTTTATTCGTTTATTATTCTATTATTTTCTCTCTCTATTTTCCTTATGTTATTCTTTGTTTTTCCTTCTTTCATCTTCTGTTCTATCTTTCCATTGTCTATTCTTTATCATTTTCTCTTTCTGTCTTTCTTAATGTTATTGTTTGTTGTTATTCATTCTATCATATTTTCTTTCTATCTTCCTCATATTATTCTTTGTTTCTTCCTTCTATCACCTTTTCTTATTCTTTGTTTTTATCGTTCTATACTTTTCTTCCTATCATTCCTTATGTTATTCTTTATTTTACTATCATTCATCTTCTCTTCTATCTATCCATTTTCTTCTATTTTTGTTATCATTTTCTCTTTCTGTCTTTCCTTATGTTATTCTTTGTTTCTTCCTTCTATCATCTTCTCTTATGTTGTTCTTTGTTTTTATCATTCTATCGCTTTCTCTTTCTGTCTTGCTTTATTTTATCTTGTGTTTCTTCCTTCCATCATCTTCTCTTATGTTATTCTTTGTTTTTATCATTCTATCACTTTCTCTTTCTGTCTTTCCTTATTTATCCTTTGTTTCTTCCTTCCATCGTCTTCTTTTATGTTATTCTTTGTTTTTTGGTTATCATACAGTACAAGGTTCAGCTGTGTCTCAAGGTCAATTTCATTGTCGCCCCCAAAGGCCTCTAAGCTATGGGACACAGATATATCAGGGAATTTTTTTTTTCTCCAAGCAATTTGTAGGTCTCAACTCCACAAAATTAAACTTGCACATTAAAACTCACACTTTAACGCTTTTTACGGATGTCAGCACTGTATTAGCGATAAGTCCCATCATTTTGAGAGTGAGTGTCTCTATGGGTCGAGTCTAACGGGGATACCTAAAATATTCAAAGATTATTATGAGACATTTGAACTGTAGTCGTTTCCACTGAACTTTTCCCGCTCCTTTCCCGTGGTAAGTGTTCTGCTGTTATATGGCGCCAGCTTTCGGCACTGGATACGCAAACGACCTCATCTGACGTTTGGAAGTATATTCTAGATGATTGCTGTCGGCCCATCCCAACTGATGTAGGCATACTAATCTGGTACTGACTGATTTTTGACAATCAAGTGATACATGAGGTAGGCCTACTAGGAAACTGTACGGGTCATTATTTATTATAGAAGCTCTTGTTTAGAAATGAAATAAAATGGATAAACACTATACTCTATGGACTCTTGATCTTGTTGAGGGAATCCTTACCGTGTTTGGTTCCGGGGGGGGGGGGGTGGGAATACTCAGATTTTGTTTGGACGGGGGTGTGCCGCTGAAGCCTCGAAACCCCTACCCATTATAAAGGGGCATTTTGGGTCATTTTTCTCGAAAAATAGACCCGTTTTGTACAACTTTCCGCACCCCGGTGACTTAAGCTCACGCACCGCCATCTATTCTCCACTCCTGACGACGGATATTCAACCTGTTCGAAACGTCGTGCCACTCCCGCCACTCATCCTCTCCAAGCGCTATAGTTCTCCTTAGAACTATAAGCTAAGAAAGATAACCAACAGTCTTTTTCAAGAGTATACCAAACAGTCCTTTTCAGGACAACAAACCCTCAAGAAAGATTACCGAGAATCCTTTGCAGGACTCCTCAATCCTCCCTCTCTCTCACATGGTGCTGCTCCCGCAAGCCTACTGTTTATCTACATCACCATGCAAGCCGACACTTACAAGCAGCATCTAACTTTCGGGTGTTTTCAAATTTTTCAAATTAAAAAAAAAACGGACCCATTTTTAATGGTATTTGTATTAAAAGTGGGACCGATGTTTCGGGATTTATTGGAGCGGCCCACCCCCCGTATGTCCTAATATGTGAGTTCCCCCCCCCCCCCCCCCCAGTAGTTATACATGACATCAAAGAGATTCGATCATACACAGTATGTCCTCCGTATGACATCAACATCAAACACTTGTACCTAGAGCTAGAGGTACAAGTGCCATGAATATGCAGCTTCCTAAACACTTTTTGTTACACCGGCGTACCATATCCATGCAGACTGCACACATACAGTCTTTTCCCCAGGAGAACTTCCAAGAAATTAAAAAAGTATACACCAAATCGCACGAATTGAGTTTGAAAACTCGAATTTTCTTCAGCTTGTGAGGGGGACATCCCGCCTCAGACTCCCCCTGTCCGCCCAAGTGCGAAACGCGGCGCTAAATATTTTCTCTCAAAATTCCCCCCTTCCTCCGCACCACTGGCTGGATCTGGGCCCTGCCACTGTATAACAGGGGCGTACGCAGGGGGGGGGGGGGTTGGGGGTTCAAACCCCCCCCTTTGGTATTTTAATGTGTGTAAACCCCCCTAAAAAAAAACGAAAACCCCTCCCTTCGGATTTTTTTTTTTTTTTTATTTTATTTTAAAAAATATGCCCACGGCTTACCCTAAAAAAAGTGACCTTCCCCCCCCCCCCCCCCCCAAATTACGAGACCAAAAAAAAAAAAAAAGTGTCCGAAAGAGTTGGATACAGAGGGAACTTGGCCCGTATGTTCTATTTAAATTCAAACCCGACGCTAACAAGGGAAATAAGTCTGTTTTCTTTTTGTTTAACGTGGTCTTTGGGTTTACCTGAAAGCGGAATATCATTATATAATTACCTGAATACGGACCATGCAGATTCAGATGATATCGTTTGCGTATCAGAGCCGAAAGCTGGCGCTATTACACAGCTTAACATAGGCATGTGAGAGTAGGAGAACTGTCTTTCTTTAATTTTTGTTTGAAAAAATATATATGTAGGGGAAAGAACCAACTCTTTCCACATCAACTTTCCAGTATTAATATAACTTGATCGGAGAGTGTGAGAGAAAGAGAAATGGAGAGAGAGAGAGAGAGAGAGAGAAAGAAAATTATGAAGAGGAAACCGATGAAGAATTCTAATAAATAGAAGAAAGAGAAGAAGGAGGAGCAACAAAAAAGGAGAAGAGGAATGAAAAGGAGGAGAAGGAGGAGGACAAAGGGCTATTGGTAAAATTATTTCCGTTAAAATTTGTATTATTAATAATGTTAAGACATACCTTCCTTTTAATTTATTAAGTGTGCTTTTATAGTTCTTTGATACCCCCATATTTGAATTATGGTCCCTTAGTTTGGCGTAACACACATCAAACACCATTAGATAAAGTGTTGTCACTACAAAATAAAATTATTCGTATCCATTGTAATTATCCCTTTCGCTCCCATACAGACACTTTATTTTTTGAAAAAAAGATACTTTAGGTAAAAGACTCCTTTTTTTTTTAGCTAGGTCAATAATTGATGTATAATTATAAAAACAACATGTTGCCACCTGTTTTTTCACGATATTTTTTGTTTAATAACTCAGTCCAAATGAAGCCCCAACATTGTCGAATTCTTAACGTAATGAAATAGAATATGCTCCATCGATTGATATTTTTAAGAAAACAAGACTAAAATTGTTTTTACTACAATCTTATGACCCTCATTGAACTATATCGCCCATTTATTCTCTACCCGTCATTTCTTTCTTTCTTTCTTTTAAAAATTGTTTTTTCTTCTTTTTTGTTGTTGTTGAAACAAAGTTATTTTCTACTCGCCGACTCAAAATGTAATTTGATATATCATATTGTGCCCTCTCATGCATATCGCCTTTCTAATGCGCATTTCTCTTTCCTCATCTTCCTCTCAACCCCACATGCAGCTCATCCTCTTTGTACTATTTTCTGTATCCCGATATCTCACAACTTTTTTGGCACTGTCTACTTCTTGTATTGTGACCGTGTTCCCCTTTCTTTGTCATGTAAAGAACTGTCTTGTCCCGTTTTCGTCTCTGTTGGCAGCCCCTTTTTTCTTCCTGATTCTAGTTCCTTTTTTGTAGTTACGAACTTGTTAATTTTATTACACTATTTTTGTTAACTAATATTTGAAGGGTCCACAATTGTACGAGCATTGCTTTTTAGTTCCAATATGTATTCCTTAATTTCTGTAAATGATTATAATTGATCTGTAATACTTTGTTGAAAAGAGAAATAATCTTGAATTTGAAATCGAAAATGAAATTGAAATATCTTTTGTATCATCAGTATTATCATCTTTTACATCATCGTCGCTCTTATCTCTGATTGTATATAAATCATCTGTATTTTCATTGTCATCAACAAATCTTCTCAAAAGTCTTTTTCAAAATTATTGTCGTCATTTTCCCTTTCATATGACCATCACTGTAAACTAATCATAGTCACAATCAACGTCACATTCCTACTGAACATCATGGTCGTAATCAACGTCATCGTCATCATTTTCATCAT
>JAVYIG010013617.1:0-46214 GCA_035222895.1 Strongylocentrotus droebachiensis
CGTATATGCGGACAGAATGCGTCCTAAAAAATAAGGATCATCCGCATAACGAGGAAATCCTAGTTGTAGACTAGACCCTATATCAGTATATGCGGACAGAATGCGTCCTAAAAAATAAGGATCGTCTGCATTTTCGTGAACGTTTTTTGTCTTCAGCGCTCTGCGGGTTTCAGGTTTGAAAAATCCCAATCCACGCGCTGGCGATGCAAAAAAATGGATTCCGCGTAAGAAAATACCCCCCATTCACCGTCCTTTTACAAAGTCAATGTAAAGTGCATCAAGAAAATAATTGCGGAACCCGCTTTTCACATAGCTAACGAGCCGATCGGAAATCAAAATCTTCAGCGAAAATCCTGCAAGCGTCTGTTTGCGTTTCTGCTACGATCCTCGTTGCGTTGTGCGGACGGTCCTTATTCTCGGACCAGCAGCCCCATCATAGTGATAGAATACATTGTGACAGGAAATATAGGATAATAATTTTGTAGTAAATGTCCTCCACTACACATTTTAAACAATTCTACTTGTACAAATTTCTTGATGAGATGTCTCTTGTCAGCACGCTCATAATTCACTTTCCATTCGATGCAATACTCAGTTGCAGATCCGGGTCATGGTATTTCTACAATTTTTCGCCATGGGAAGAGGAGCCAGACTGAAGGGGAGGGGTTGAGGGAGGGTTCCCCAGCAATGATCAAAAGTTGGACGATGACACTGATGAGGAGGTCTAATTAAAGATAAATCACAAGGGTCAGGAAGACTGGAGGAGAGAGAGAGAGAGAGAGAGAGAAAGAGAGAGGGGGAGGGGGACGGAAAGAGAAAGAGGGGGAGAGACAGAAGAGAGAGAGAGATCAAGGCATGGGGAGAACTTGGCGTTGCGTACATGCAGGGGGCCGGGATCTTCAGCATTGTATGGCTCAAATGCATGTGCGCATAGCAGTGCGCTCTCCTTTTACTTTTTCGAATGTCAGGAATAATGTAACATTAAGAAAATGTAATATTAAATAGAGGAATATAAATGTAAATTCTTGTTCAAAGTCAAGTAAAAACTGCAATCACTACTTGAGCTAGCTCACTTACAAGGTCACAAGTTTTACATCGTACCGCCATTCATCATATAATCTCTCTGTTTTGGTAATTCAAATTAATTCTGAATTGGGTTGATACTACATGTGTATGTAATTTCTAAGTTCTTGAAAGGAACATTTTTTCTTACTTATCAGTAAGATTTTTTTCCCCTTTCATTTCTCAATTAATAATTGTTTAATGATCATGGGAGTCTATTTTGATGAATGTGCTTTTGCTATACTGTAATGACTGTATACAGTACATGTATATTTGACCCCTCATTGCATGTCAGTTAAAGCCTAATATGTTTATACTTTTATCTCACAAAGGAAGCAACATCTGTATGTAATCTGTTCAGAAAGTGATGTTAAGCAGTTAAAGTTCAGAAAATGATACAGATGTGGATTTAGAAAACACCTTGAGACTTGAGTAATTGAATGTAATGGAGATGTATCTGTTTTTATGTTCCAGGCTGAACCACTGCGTGTGCTTGTAACTGGTGCTGCAGGACAGATTGCGTATTCTCTCCTCTACTCCATTGGCAAGGGAGATGTCTTTGGACCTAAACAGGTAGGCCTAGCTTCCTCCAGCCTGGAAAATAAAGTCAAATCAAGATGTTATGTAAATTATACATAGTGAAGAGAACAATTTATGTATTCAGTATTGTGTGCCACAATGTCAGGTTAAAAAGTAATCCCCTATTGATAACACTGCTATCAGGATTGGGCACTCAAAAGGACCCTCTAAAATTTACAGTGACCCCTAAATTGAAGTTTTCCTTAATAGTTTATACCCTAAGCTAGTAATCTTGAAAATGTATGTAAAGCCAGGCTGCTGCCATAGAGAACATTATTATATGGTACATTCAGAGTAAGCACATTCAGAGGATAACATCTTACACTTTTAGAACTCGATTTCTATTCTAAGATGTTTTCACAAATTACGTAACTTTTAGATACACGCATGATAAACAAGCATTGCTTTCTGTAGCATGCCCCTTCTTGATATGCATGCTTATATTGATTAAGAAAAAGAAAATTCAGAAAGTCATAGGGTTTTAATTGTTGATTTATCTCTATTTTGACTTGCACTTTACAATTGCTCAAAATCAACTAAACTAAGCATAATGATACATGTTTGTGAACTGTGCTGCTGTTTTTCTGTTGACAGTCTTTGGTCCTAGTCCTGTTGGATATCCTCTCAATGATGGGAGTCTTAGAGGGTGTTGTCATGGAGCTCCAAGATTGCTCTCTCCCTCTTGTCAGCAGTAAGTTCCATCACTGCTTATTCATTATGACATGCTATATGATCTGACTAATTTTTTTTTTTTGTATTTGCAATTGCTTTTCATGTGAACATTCGAACATGCAAAATCTTAATGACCAATTTTTCATGAAATCTCAATTTAAGGTATTTCACACTTCTTTGAAGAAAAATAGCTAAATGGGCTCAGTTTTTGTAGTGTCATCAGACAAGTAGTGCAATTGTCTACAATTTAAACCCAATTCGGTTTTATTCTGACAAGTTGAGTTCTGGTAATTCAGATAGCATTGTGAAAGAAATGGTGGACGCGATTGAAAAGTTTTATCACGTAGCACCTAGGTGTTGGTGTGCATGCATACTGTGTTTTTGTTTTTTTAAATCTTCAAAATGGTTAAAAATTAAATTATTTTTGTATTCCTGTAGGTATTGTTGCCACTGCTGATCCCAAAGTGCATTTACTGGTTGTGATTTTGCTATCCTTGTTGGAGCCATGCCTCGTAGGGAGGGTATGGAGAGAGCTGATCTTCTTAAGGCCAATGTCAAGATCTTTGAATCCCAGGGTCAAGCCATCAATTCATACGCAAAGAAAACAGTTAAGGTAAAGATGAAGCTCATCTTCCAATCTCTCTTTGAAATGCTTAAAGGTTATGATATTCTGAATCTAAAATTATTGTGATCTGTGTGGGTAAGTCCATATTTTGGAGATTCTGTTTATAGTCTGGGAGCCTGGCTTAAAAGAGCTTGTTACATGTAGGTATCTGGGCTCCGTGACTGCCATGCTGAAATTAACCATTCGTTTACATGTTAGTTACACAAGTAGCTTGCATAATCATCTATTATGTCTTGTAAAACCGGTGAAGGTGGTCAATACGAGTGTTTACATAATCCCATCAATATTTTGTGGTTACTTTTAAGAAAATCATACAGTTTTTACAATTTAATAACCTATAAATGAAAAGATCATTTGACACCAAATTGTACCTCAAGAAAATTAGGACACTCGAGACTGAACTATGTAAATATGAATTGAATTGAATTGAATGAAACACTTCTGAGTTATTAAGGTTAAAGTGTTTTCTTGAGCAAATTCAGGGGAGTGTTACACCCCTTCCTTTTTTTTGGGGGGGGGGGAGGGGAGGGGCATCTGACGCCCTAGTAGTCATACTATGTCCTACTGACTAGGTTTGGTGCATGGGCTTGATGGATTAAATTGACTAATTAAATGTTGGGGTCCTGGGCAGTAAACCTGGCAGCTATGGTCAGGCTGACAACCTTTTGTCAATGAGTGAGATGGTCTAAGTAACTGTTGTAATTTAAATTGAAAATGCATTCATCACTTAAGCTATAGTACTTATGAATTAACAAATATTTGTAATGTTATTGTTCAGCAATGTCATGGGTTTCCTCATTTGTGAGAAACTATCTTGTATTTTGTCTTGACACTTGTAGGTACTAGTTGTGGGTAACCCAGCCAACACCAACTGTTTGGTCTGCATGAAGAATGCTCCTTCCATACCCAAGGAGAACTTTACTTGTATGACCAGACTGGATCAGAACAGGGCCCAGGCTCAGGTGAGTTGAAACACAATGCAGAATATAATGTTCTGTACTATGAGCTAATCTCACAAACTTAAGTGATTTATTGTCTTTTATAGAGTTAAAGAACCATGTCATATGATGTATGCTAAATAAGAATGATATATGCTAATTATATTGAATAATAAGAATGATTTGTTCCTTTTAGCAAAAGGATTGAATTTGATGGATCATTGGTAGATGACCTTTCTAGTAATCCAGTTATCCATGTCTGCTTTTTATAATTTCACATTGCTTACAGCCCATATGTGTGCTATAAGATCTTCAAAAATATGCCACAATTGCATCCTGATTCAAGTATATATTTTTTTTCATCTTCTAAAGAGTAAATTCAGAGGGGAGATAAAAGATAATTTGGGTATCTGTTAGTGATCTAAATGACATTTTTATTCTTCTTGTTTTTGGTAATATGCCTTTTCAGTGGGTTTATTAAGTAAATTCGCTATAAAATGATCACCACATCCAATTTTGGTATTATCATTTCACTTGTTGAGACACCGTCTTTCATGTCACCAAATGGTTGTTATCTTTTGTCAGATCGCTAATCGCTTGTCAGTGTCTTGCGATGCTGTTCAGAATGTAATTATCTGGGGTAATCACTCCAGCACTCAATTCCCTGATGCTGCTCATGCTTCAGTGGACATCAACGGCAAGAAGGAGAATGTTGGGGCAGCAGTCAAGAATGATGATTGGCTCAATGGAGAATTCATCAAGGTAATGTTAGCTTTTTTTCCCTCCATGAATAAGGTAAACTTTAAACAGAATTTATCGTTTCTAAGAACGTCTAAATGTTTTTAAAAAAACAGAGAGAGAGGATTTAATTCTGCTTGTCCCCCACAAAAAGCAAGGGATATTGGTTTATATACTGTTGACCTGTCGTATACATGTGCATGTACAGTAAAATCAAAAATTGAATGAAATTGATTATGAAGCTAAATTAGAAAGATTTCATTTGAAAAAATATAGCATAATTGAATTTTTCGAGGAGATATGAAAACGTATTCTTTTCGTTTTCCTTTTTAAAGAGTTCCAGGATTTTAAAAGGAAAATGAAAGAATGAATATAATTGTTTAATTGGAGACGATTTTAATGCGTTAAAGCATGTTCTGGGTGTATTGTAAATGTTAGGGCAGAGCAACATGGCCCATAACTCTACTTCATTAAATGGTTCCTGTAACCTCTGTAAATGAGTATTGACAGAGAATTGATATTGAGAGTCTTTTGATGTCATTTGCACAGACTGTTCAAGTTCGTGGAGCTAGCGTCATCAAGGCAAGGAAGCTGTCTAGTGCCATGTCTGCTGCCAAGGCTATCTGTGATCACATGAAGGATTGGTGGTTTGGGACCTCTGAGGTAAGCTATTAAGTCTCTGCATTTCACACTCAACTGGCCTTGTACCTCATGTGCAGCCAGATTGCATATACCAGAAATTGTTGTCATTTACAAGCACAGAAAGGGCTGCAGAAGACTTTGTGGCAATGAACCTCTTTTTTTATCCACCTTTTTTGCGCTAATTATGTAAATGTTATCAACATTTTAAAAGGATTATTAAAAAGCAGATAGTAATATTGTCCCATAGACACTATTAGCAATACAGTTGAGTACGGAGCCCCGTAACGCAAAGCTTAGCAATTGATTATACGTTTGATTTTTGCAATTGATTGCATTGATCATTATGTGCAATCAATAGCAAAAGTCAATGGTACGATCAGTTGTTAAGTTATGGGGCCCTGGTAATATAGTTGCATCATGATCAAAAAGGCATTGGGAAAGGTGGATTGTGTACTAAATAACAATTTGTCTATGCTGTGATATTTTGGAATCCACAGAATTATAAATATGGAGTCAGTCTTGCTAAAAACCACATGTGTTTCACACAGAAATGATAGGTACATTGGACCATACACACTTGTGGCATGAATGTTTAGTCCAAACTTTTCAGCTTGTCTTATTTTGAAAGTGAGGGCATTTGAAGAGCACTTCTTTTCAGGGGATACTTCAACTATAATATTCAGCCAATCCAACAAATAAATCACAAGAAAGCTCACAAATTAATTTGTCATCTTCACAAGAACTCGACTTTCTCTTTATTGTGGTGAGCTCATTTTGGTTTCTTGCAGGGTTCTTGGGTGTCCATGGGAGTATACAACGATGGAAGCTATTATGGTATTCCAGCGGATCTCATCTACAGTCTACCAGTCACCATCGGGAAAAAAGGAGAATGGTCCGTTGTCCCTGGTCTCACCATCACTGACTTCGCTCGGGAGAAGATGGACCTCACTGCCAAGGAGCTTGTTGATGAGCGGGACACCGCCAACCAGTTTGTTCAACCACAATGACAGACTGCTCGTGGAATGAGCACAGATGAGACAAAGTCTCGTCTGTGAGACAAGGTCTTGTCTACTTTTATGGAGAAAATAAATGAAACAGAAATATTTTAGAATACACAATATGATTGTAATGTAACAGTTTTTGTCGAATATATTGGTGTGAATTATGTGAGTTCCCATTGTCTCATATTAAGTGTATTGGAATTACCAGGTAAGACCCCTTTCATCCTTATTCAAAGACAGAGTGTATGGGTCCTCTGAAGTATTGTAACCAAGAGTTTATATTTTGCTGTGTGAAAATACAAAGGACTGCTTACAACTAATGTTTGAAATGGACCCACCTTTGGTAACTTGTAACAAGAACTACGTGTGAATAGTGTGCAGTTGAATAATCCTCAGTGTAGAAGCACAGTTAGACTGAATGATATTCTTTAATTTTGTGAATATGCTTCTCATGCCTTTCATCCCCTTCTATGTGGAGACTTTTTATGAGGTTGTATCAATACATCTTTTCTACTAAAACTCATGTTATCCCAACTGAATCATTCTTCTTTAGATTGAATTGATTAATTTGTTGACTCTCCTTTAGTACTCTTTCCACGGCCTCGTACTTAGACACCCTTAAAAATAAGATTCTTTCTTAGGACAAGTTTCCCAATGGAATATTCTTTTCATGAGTTTACATGATATGTGATTTATTTCTCTGTGTCTTTGCATTGTATTTTCATACGAAGGATCAAGATCTGTCATTAATTTTTGAACAATAGATGTGACCCTAATCAGTATTCTGAAAATTGCTGAAATAAGAGTTTCAATTGTTTTGGTCATCTGAGAATTTCTATTTTTGATTTTTTAAAGTTTATCTTTAATTCACCCGTTAGAAATTATAAATATGCTACGTGATAGATTTTATATATAATTACATGATGCATGTTATTCAAAGATTTGAGGTGTTAAACTTATAGTTGACCAAATATAGTGCTTCCAAGAAGCGTTGATAATTTTGCAACAAAGTTGCAATATGTACTGATAATAAGAAAAATGAGAAAGTGCCATTCCTTACAATTGACAGGTACCCCATTACTATGTGTTGTCTGCTTGGTTCGTGATTTGAACATGACACACGTACTACATGTACTATCACCTGATGTTACAAGTCCTCTTGTTTGATGTGAAACAGTATCCAAGCAATAAAGTTACAAAACCAACAGACCTGTATGAACAACTGTCAATGATTTTGTTTGTGAAGTACAAAGTAATATACATTTACCTAATAGTAACAGACAAATCTTCTAATACTGAAGTCAATGGAACGATAAAGAACACTTTATGGTTCCATGCAAACAATTCAAAGTGTGAATTGAGTAGATTATAAAATGAGAGAGCATTAGAAACCAGGGTGGAACAATATGTTATTTAGATGGGTAGAGTAATGTTTTACTGACTTAGTATAATAATGGATTTTTACTGTACACGTCTTATTTAATTCACACATGTAATTAAAATGCTTGTCCAATAACCAATAAACATATATAAGAATGCATTTTTCAAAGCTATGGAAAGTTCTTTTCCATTACACATAAATGTTAGGTTCACAAAACTTTGATATCCGATATGTTTTAGACACATACAGGTATCTCCATGGAAACAATGCACATGGTAATATAAAGTAGTTTGTATTTTCAGAGGAACTGAAGATCTTGTATTGGAATGATTGAATGCAGGGACATGAAGAGCTCTCACTAACATTTACATGTTAACTTTAAATCTCTCATTCATCTGAAAAGGGAAGTCTACCCTAATACTAAGTTGATGTAGTATGAACAATGAGAGAAAAGGGTCTGAAAGTTTGAGAAAAATTTGATGAAAAATAAGCAAGTTACGGTACACACTTGCTAGCTCCTTTTAGTTGGTAAGGACGGAATAGATTTGTTTCATACCGGGGTTGTATAAAAACATATTTGCAATGATTATATCCAAGGTGAATGCAGGATTACAATTTAAGTTTTGTAATGCAGGACAAATGGGAGGGGAGCCTCAATTTGTGTTCGGATTGACCGCACCTTCAAAAATTCATAACTTTCTTATATTTAATCAGTTTTTGCTAAAACTTTGACTGACCTGTTTCTCTCTTTTCTGCTTCTATGAAAACCAACTTATCATCAGGGTAGACTTCCCAATTAAAAATCACAAGACCCCACAACAAGGTTTTGCATGGTGAATTAGAAATTTAGGAAGGAAACATTAATTGACAAAGGTAATACTTTGTTTTCTGCAATTAGAGATGGATATGGAAGATATCGACATGGCTTACATTGCATGTTTTTCACATGCTTAAGAAAGTAACACAGCATGAAAATATGATGGAAGAGATGTGACAAACAAGGAAAGAATTCATTGTTTAGAAATAAGATATTGTCCCTGTTTAATGAAAATTAAACAATTCGTGTACATCTTCTGTACTGCATTAAATTCTGTCTAAAATATTCGAGAGAAAATGGAAATTCAGTGAAGAAAAGGCGATAATCAGCATATATGTTCGTGTGTGTGCGTGTGTGTGTGTGTGTGTGTGTTGAGGAAGATGTAAGCTGGGTCACAGATCAACCGATGGTTCAAATAAAGTATTGATAGTTTATAACAGAGCAACCTCAATTTATGCCTAATGTGCACATTCCTAAAAAAACAATTTTCACGAGTTTTTCAAAGTGCTCGAGCATAAAATATTGCCGATACTCTTAATTAATGGCGAATCTAGGGGGGCGGGGCCCGATATTGTTTTTTTTTGTAAAAAACGGGACCCATGTTAAGGGATTTTTTGTGACTCAATATGTGAGTACGTACCCCCCCCCCCCCTTTCGGATTTTCAGAGTGTCCTTTTTTATACACTGACGACCCATGCATATAGTGGTATAGCTTTAAAAATGTTTAGTTGTAAATTTAGCAACTCCAAAAAGCTATTCTCTAGATAAATTTAATACAATTATCATAAAATATTTAAAAACAGTCGAGTGACTCCCCCGGGAGGAGACGAAGCTAATATGACCTGGGGGCGTTTCACAAAACTTGTCATCAGTAACAAATGACAGTTGTTGTTATAAGCTACTGAAATCCTTGCTTCTGATTGGTTGTCAACAGATTTGTCACTGATTTTTGTCATTTGTCATTGAAACAAGGCTTTGGTCCCAGACATCGAATTTCGTTGGTCCCAGATGATCGCACGTGAATCTTCGATTCTATTCGAGCGATGGGCGTGGCAGATGTGGGCGTGGCGGGGGCTTGTTTCTGTTTTCTTAAATGTAGAAAAAATGTAGATAGACCCTAAACTGTAATGAAAGAAATATGGTACATTTAACTGTTTTGAAAGCTAGGAATCGACGGAGAACCGGGTAAGGAGCAATATTTTGATATCATGTCATTATCCAGTGTTATAAATAACTCGAACAGAGACTCAAACAGAGTCTAGATCTATATGCTAGATCTATTTTTTTTTAAATCAGTCCAGGCTTTAAGGGATTTCTTCTTCTGAAGACGTAAAGAATACACAATGGGCGCCCGGGCTTAGACGAATAAGTATCAATCACATCATTCTACGAGATCGAATTGGTAATATAAAGGATGCCACGCAACGGAAGCCAAACAACATGCATGGTATATATAGACATGTATTGTATCGTATTTAGTATACTCCATTGATGTACATCAATATTCTGTTTATAAACATATAAATAAATTTGCAATGCAATTTAAAAAATTAATATTCTGTTTGTAAACTTTCATTTCATTCATTTTCATTTAATTATTTAAGCACGAAAGCCTATATACCTCAGCCCGCGGACTGTTTTTTCGTAGGGCCGTGCATATACATAAAAAACATACAATATCAAAATAACATATATACAACATAATTCAACATAATAATGATAACATAAATATATACAAAACAAATATAACATACACTAAAAATACATATGAAATATTTAAAGGGGACGGGGATTATTCATTATGATTCCATATAGGCCTACACCCACAACAAAAAGTGAGTCACCCTTACTCAAATTGATGAGTCACTGGTTTGTCCGTACAGCGAAACACTTGAAGGATCAGGTGAGTCACTATGACTCGATACAAATGAGTCTTAAAGACTCACTTGAAGTGAGTCTTAGATAAATAAGACTCATTTGTATCGAGTCATAGTAACTCACATGATCCTTCAAGTGTTTCGCTGTACGGACAAACCATTGACTCATCAATTTGAGTAAGGGTGACTCACTTTTTGTTGTGGGTGTACTTATTTAGATTGCGTTTGAAATTCACAATAGATAACTCACGTTTAAGCTCTGGTGAAATAGAGTTCCAGCACTTAGCACCGAAATAGCTGACACCTTTTTTCTTAAAATATGTTTTTAATTTCGGTAGTAAAACTTAATTGAACTAATATTAATTGAATTTCTCATATTATAATGACATTTGTTTAGTTCAAATACATCTAGCAAGTAATTAGGACAATTATGATTAGCTATTTTATACATCATGTAAAGAGCATGTTTATCTCTTCTCTTTTCTTAAAAATCAAGCTTTAACTGCTGATACAGGGAAATTGTAGGATATCTGAGCTTCCGGGGGCTCTGCCACCATGGACCTCTTCAAAGGTCCTAAGGCGGGCCCCTGGATGGTCATCTGACCGTAATTAAATACCTAAAACCCTTGAGCTTCCATAGGCTTTGCCCCCTGGATGCTCATCTGACCGTAATTAAATACTTAAAACCACTGAGCGCTCGGGGGGGCTCTGCCCCTTGGACCTCACTGAGGGGCCTAAAGTGCTTAAAAACCCTCGGGGGATTAGCCCGTTGACCCCTGGACCCCATGCCAATTTACGCTCTACTAGCTTCGCTCGCTATACGCTCTGCCTGATCGTTAATACACCACTTTGAAAAACGTTCCGCGGCCAGAGCGGCCTTCATGTAACATGAAAGAGTGGGTGTGCCCCTGAAATATTTGCCCCCCCCCCCACAATCCCAAACTGCCTCAGGCGCGCCTGGTGCCCAACATGTTAACATATATAATCCAGCCATGGCTGTCTTTTATGTAAAATTGTTTTTGTATGAACCATGTTTGTGCTATAATAAAACAAAACTGTTTTGAATTCAATTGAATTTGATGTAGAACAAATATTACGGCTAACTACTGAAAAAAAAATTATTCTCAAAATGAACAGGTGACTGAAATAATTTGTAATTTTGGCACCAAGGCATTTGCATTTAATTTGGTTATACCTATTATTGTATGTCGAAAATGGCCTATTCGTAAGTAGGGACGAATTTCAAAGTTTTTTTTTTGGAGTCCAAAAAAAAATCGCAACGACTCCGAAAAGTCGCTCAGTGGGGGGGGGGGGGGGTAGTGAGCACATTTTTTTTGGGGGGTCCTCGAAAATTTTAAAATTTGCACCCCCCCCCCCCCCTTGAGCGCCAGGGGGGGGGGCCCAACCCCCCAAAAAGGTAAAAATCGCGTGATTTACATGATTTTTTTCTCAAGGGGGGGGGGGCCCGGGCCCCCGGCCCCCCCCCCCTGGATCCGCCACTGTCCACATGCCCTCTCCCCAAACCCTACACCAGTGCTCATGCCTCGTTTCTCATAAATGAAACATTATTTTCAGACTCATTACCCTTCGAGATCACAATGGACTCGTCCGTTCATTGTCTGTGTGTTTGTCACACTATTACTCCACTAAGTTGACGCTGCTCGACCTGGATGTGCCCTGTTCATGTTGTACCAGCTGATTGCACATACTATGATATTTATAGAGTGGAAAGTGAAAAGGGGGAATACAAATGAAGGTCTTTCCTAGCTTATTATTTTTTCCTCAAGTCAATTAATAAAGTTTCATCTTCGTAATGCTTTGAAAACCACAAAGTATATGATTTCCCCTGTCGCATGCAACCAAGTTCAAGGGTACCTTGCCACAAAACTTACACAAAGTTTGCAATGCAGATCGACTCGAGCTGAATGTACTTCATTCCGAATGAATCAAAAGTACATAAACCATGTAACAGAAAGATGGTGAGATTCTAGTAAATATTATATTATAGATAGAACCCGAATACTATAAATGAATCAATTTATCAAGAGGCACATTAGTAACAATGATATTAATAATGATAATAATAATAACAGCAATAAAAATATAATGATAATGATGAAAACAATAACAATGATAAATAATAATAATTGTTACCCAATGAACCATCATCAGCATCAACATTGTTTTTCCTGAGGGCCCTGTAATTAATATAAGGCCAGTTGCCAGATACACATTAACACGTAGGTGGAGATTGGCAAAACATCTTGCCAAAGGACATATTAGTGCTGCGCTGTGATTCGAACCCTCAAACTTTGGATTGAGGGTCAAGTTAATAATTATACCACGACACCTCCACGATATAAAGCCATACACTGAACCTTTTTGTTATGTCCCTGATCTTTTTCAACACGGCACCAATGTCAGCCGTCCGATTGAACTTTCGACAATAATCTCTCCAATATTCCCTTTTTGCTTTTCGGATAATTAATTGTGTAATTCTTTTTCTCCCATATAAATCTGAAAATCCTCTAAAGGTGAGTTTTGTACATGAAACGATTTTTTGCAGCGTTTCTAATTTTGACCGATTCTGTACATTCCTTCTTTATGTCCGGTATACTTACCTTTTTGGTTACCTACATGGATACGAGAATGTTTTAGAATATCAAACTTACCTTGCAGGTCTGCTTCCTGGTATTCCTTTTTGCAGTCCTTCATTTGGTTCTTTATCTCCATTTTATACAGTTTCCAATCAACATTATTTAAAGAACTTCTTGCAAATAAACTTGTATTTTCGTTCTTTTCAAATTGTCCCTCTTTTGGGAGGTTCTTCGAAATAAAATTTAAATCAAAGTTGATTAAAAAGTGGTCACCTCCAAAATTTTGTTTTTGTACAGACCATCTGCTAAGTTTTGCTAATTCTTTGGTCATAAATGTTAAATCTAGGCAAGAGAAATCCATTTATTATTCCTAACTTACAAAACATTCCATACAATAACATGACCCCTGAATATTTGAAAGACTTGGTTCACGGTTGAATGGAATACAAAAAAAGACCCTCATTAGTATGTGTGATATCTTTTCTACATTAAAATGTACATTCATAAGGTAATACCCCAATATTTGAACAAATTATGTAACCCGAACCAGGTATCAAAGAGTGTAGCCTCGGTCCAGCCATTTAGCGGCACTGGTAGGGGGAGGGGTGGGGGGGGGGGGGGGAGTGAAATGCGAATTACCAAGGGCCACGTGCACGTGGGAAGATTTATACCTTGTGTTATGGGAGGGTTTACTATTCTCTCTCTCTCTCTCTTCCTCTCTCTCTCTCTCTCTCTCTCTCTCTCTCTCTCTCTCTCTCTCTCTTTCTCTCTCTCTCTCTCTCTTTCTCTCTCTCTCTCTCTTTCTCTCTCTCTCTTTGTCGTGATTTAGTGGAGGGGGTCACAGCTTTAACAATATTCGAATACAGTGTCCCTATCTCAGCATCAACTCGGATGATTGGCCGGTGAAATCCCCATTTTCAATTCATCAATAAGTTTTCGTACTGAAACAAAGAAATTAACTTTACTGTACATTTATTGTCGCATAATCATGCAGAAATAAAGTTCTCCAATGTTGTTGTTGGTATAAGAAACTGTATACATGGACTGAAGTTACTGTTGTACAAAACACATTTGGCTCTCCTGGTTAAGCTACATAGCATGATGTTGAAGGTTTGAAGGGGCACATAAACGCTGATTAGGCCAATGCACTGCGACCTCACAAATCTAAAAATCTTTGCTCACTCGCAAATAAATATTCAGACCATCACATCAAACTGCTAAGTATGATGCTTCAGAAGTATTTTGCACCATGTAAAGAGAAACAAACATTGAAGTTACACTGTATCTCTGACAATCTTATCACAATGTAGGGTATATAATATCAATGACTAAAAATTGTATACTTGCGCTTTGAGATTTCCTTTTGTAGGTGCCCCTTTTTCCCAGAAAGTGCCCGTTTTTGTTGGTGCCCCACCCCTACTTTGAAAGACGCTCCGCCCCCCCCCCTAAGTAGTAGTAGTACTAGTAATTCTAGTAGCAGCAGCAGCAACAGCATCAAAATCATCATTTGATAATAAGCCAACACTATGAAATACTAAACTGAGTATTTTCTGTAAATATGTTTTATTTTATGATACAGGTTTTTACACTGATACAATTGACATGAAGAATATTGACCTTGGATTCTGTACCATGATATTTACTCTCATAGTTGTTGTTGTTATCACAGGGCGAGTATTGATTTCAGTGTTATCTTTCTTCGACCAAACCTAAATCAAAAGTCGCCATTGCACATTCAATATATTAATCCAATCAACACCTTGCACTGGAATTGGAATAATAGGCAACAGGCCACAAATTATGAGAATTACGGATCTATATATATTTGTTTATGACATACAGACAGTATTTGTATCATGTACCTTGGCAACGACCGAGATCCTGTCTACGACCATCTTTGACATTTTCTTATGCAAGTACTGAATATCTTTTCCCGAAGTATACAGACGCATAATGATGGGTTATTTGACCAAATCTTAATTGAACATGAGTAATATATCTTAATTATCCCTTTTTTAAACATTTATTTTTTATTTCATTGTGTACAGAAACAAAATATGACATCCGCCTTTGCGATCGATGTCAGTTTCTCCAATATACAATATCTGTAGTCTAGTGGAATGGTTATAGTAATAACCACCTGCCTTATTTTATTGATTGATTGATTGTAAAAGAGTTTTTGTCAAGGAAACAAGTTGACAAAACTTATAAAATTACAAACACATTAAACGCTCAATTGGAAGATACATGAATTTGTTTTCGGAATCAAAGACAACATTTCTGGGCCATAATACAACTTTACGCTGAAATCGCTAACATGGTGTCAGGGTTTTTAGTTTCATAACCAATCCAACTCATCAACATTATATAAATTGTGTCGTATCACATAATGCTGGGGGTTATGGGCAATTCGGTCCCAAAACAGCATTTCAACAAAACGGAAACCGTATTTAATTAAATCGGTTTCTTGATACATTCATTTTTCACATGGGAGAGAACATTGGTATTCAAATATTTGGGTAAAGGTTATAGAGTGAAGATTTTATGGGATTTCATTTATCCCCCAAAATCTAATAGATATCGTAGTTTGAACTCATTAAATTCCGTTCTTACACTATCAATATAAAAGACGCTATAATTTACAACAGCAAAAGGTGTTGTGGCTATGACTACGTCAGAGATCCCTCAGAATAAAGACACGAATTAAATGGTGGTACAGAGATAGCTCTTTTGAAGGCAACTCGAACTGTCTCGGTTATACAAAGTGACTAACTTGGTGGTACACTTTATGCACATTACCGCTATACTTCCGATCTTATATCATACAGGTATATCTCTAGAATTGCAAAATGTACAGAATATAAAACCATTTTCCCTGTATGAAAATGGCCTAATTGTAGGTCATATTGATTGAGAATGAAAAGGAAATGATAAAGCAATCCACTTTGTAATGATTTATAATCATTTGGAAGTATTCAAGTATTCCATAATATTTTAGAACATACTAATCGAAATGTCAAGAATATGGCTCTGAATTGGCGGTGCTCAACGGCCTTTTTCACGGCTCTTATTTTGGACATTTTCAATGGTGTAGAATGTAGATAAACATGAAACTTTACCTACATTTTCTACAGAATAGTTTACAAACAGAGTGTAACCTTTTTGATAATGATACACACAATCTGGATTTATCTAGCGCTTAATTAAAGAATACCGTCGGTAAGTGAAAGTGGCTTACAGATATTATTTCTAGTTGGATTCTCCGAGCAGTGCCATCTATGATGCATAATCAAACTCAAGTGCGGGCTATAGCTGACAGAGTCTTTTTCTCAGTGGTACGCTTGCATTACACAACGACGCACATTTTACTCTTGACAGGGCTTCGAATCCTGGTGTGATTCTTCCTCGGGTTCGTCACATCTTCCACGGCCTTCACCGCCGCGATCACGGCTTTCGCAGCCGCTTCTGCGTCGCCACTCTGAGCAGCTCGGCCTGCTTCGGCCGACGCTTTAGCAGCAGCATGACGTGCATTTCGATTAGTGGTCGAACTAGCACCAGAAGCATGGCCATTAGAACTGTCTTCGTGTTCATAGATGTACTTCGCTATTGATTCTGCCAGGAGGACCGCTACAAACGCCTTGGCAACCTGATAAAACATAAATAGTGACGTACATGTTTCATTACAAATGCATGAAAGTCTCTTTTCAACTTTTTTAAGCATGACATGGAATGGTTTCCTTCCGGCATTACAATAAAAAAATATAAAAAAAATAAGTCCTTTTGAACAATATGGCATTACTGTTCTTTAACTAAACTGATAAATGTGGTTTCAATAATAATACAGGTGAAATAGTTTGTGTTAACACCTCGACCTAGCAACATCAGGATGAGTAAAGATCCACAAAGGCTGTCAAGTTAGAGGTCCGGCTATCAAACAAGTGGTCATGTACCTTGAGCCATAGTGCTATCTAAGATTCTATACAACCAAAGGGATACCAAGCCTTTCACCTACCCTCCTCGCTTCCTTGATTTCATTCTCCTCGCTGATCTTGGTTGTCTTTTCTTCGACCAGATCCTACTTGATCTCAAGTGCTTTCTTCTTAGCCACCTTCTTATCCTTGGCCATCGGTGATGATGAATCCCTGGCCGCACCATCACCAGCATCCTGACAGGAAGTATCATAAAACCATGTACATGAGTCTTATAATATATCCACGTGAAGCATCGATCAATAATGATTACTTCAAATAGACCAACAATATTGTGCAGATGTCTCCTTTAAACATAGATCATCCGGCAATCATTTGCTCCCTAGTTCTTTAAAGTTTATTGAAGGGTATGTCTTACTCACAGGAAGAGTATGCTTACTTTATGTGGTGTTGAGTCAGAACTACCTGCTACTTCGTCGGAGAGTCGACTCGGATCGGGTAGCGTAGAGGGCGTCTCTGAGATTGGACTTGGACAAGTGTCATTGCCATCAGTAGCAGAAAGAGCTAGGGCTTCTATAGCCATTCATGGACAGACTGAGATGGTTCCCCTGAAAATTCAAATAAAACTACACTTAGGCTTGGCTTTTGTCTTTTGAATATACGTTTTGATTTTCTTCGTATAATTAAGAACGTCACTAGATCTTTGTTTCGTTGATTAGTTAAGAAATGACAACATGTTTAGCCATTGCCTGACATAGTATAGTTGTACAGTTTGGTACTTGCTTATTCCTGTATTTCAATAGTTTTACACCTGCGAAAAATATGTTGTTACCCAGGGTTGGGAACATGAGTCCTAGGTCGATCTCGTAGCTGGCTCCGTTATGTGAGAGGTTGATAGAAGTGTTTCCAGAGAACAAGGTGTGTAGGCACAGCTGCAGAGGAACCTCGGGAGCCACTTCGATCTCAGAACTACTACACGTATAGAACATGCTGAACGGCGTTGTCGTGATCTGTGGAATTGATTAAAATGCAAAAGGAAAATACATTACGAAAATGATTGAATGATTGGATGAGTAGGGAAGTAAATAAGATGTAAACATTGTTTTGATGTACATAATAAATTCAAAAACGTTGTATGAATAATTGTTGTAATTTTCATCAAGCAGGGGTATTGGAAAGTGCGTCTTGATAAAGAAAATTACAAGTCAAGATTTCAATGCTCGGAATGCTTAAAGTATTACAAGAGGGACTTGTAAACTGATGAGAATAATAGTGGAAAGGGACTCTCGGTTTGAACAGGGAATTGTAAATTTACGTTGAAAAGAAAGAGGGGTAAAGACACAAGGGCCAGAATAGAGAAGGAACAAAACATGAAGAAAAAGAAGAATCTTTCTATAAGAAGACAAGGAAGTCAAAGATGAAAATGTTCTGACCATCTTGTAGAATCCTGGCCACTCCTGAAGGAACTGTTCAGTGATGAGAAGGACCCTAGCGATAGCTCCCCAGATGATCTCAGTAGCTCTCTGATCTCCTTCCTCATCAAGATCAGATGTGACACGCCCGACGACATCCAGACACGGACAAAACTCTGTCATCTCAGGCTCGTTGATGTTCACTAGGGCCTTGAAGAACAAGTAGAAGATATTTGGATAGACAAATAAAATATTTATATTGATCAAGAAAACGCAGAAGATGGGTCAAATTGCATCTGCCTAGTGAGTATATCAATATTAAACGATAACAATATTGATTGTTGCTTGTATAGCACATAATAATTAATGTATAACTAAAGTATTAAGAAAATGCGCTTAAAATGAATCTTGGCTTCTTGCAATTACGAAATTGTTAGGAACCCTCTGTAGAACAGCAGAATTATAATGGTATAGCTTAGCAGGGCTATCCATGTGTTGTTTGTGGGTTTTGGTTATTTTTCGTTTACTCATATTGTAATTTATGTAAGCTTTAATGTGTTGATTTTATATCAGTAATTTCTTTTTTCTCAATCAGATCAATCAATTTAAACTAGAGACAACCAAGACATGCTAAAATGAAAGGAATTATTAGTCTTCTAGAGTTAGTCAAGAAATGAAAAAAACTACGAAAGGGAAGGAAAATGGACAGAGAAATTAAACTGGTTTTGAGGAACAAATTTGTAAATCGACAAGATTTTATTCAGAAAATATCAAGAAATTATTTGAAGTTTGGAATTAAAAAAACCAACGGAACAAACAATTCCTGATTTGCCACAATCTATAGTACTTTCATCTGGCGTATAATTACATGTTTCTGTCATTTTATTTCAACATGCATGGTAATGGTGATGTAAATGGGTACCTGGCAGGAATTAATTCCTTGGAATGCTGGAGCGCTGTATACGGCAGCTAGGCTAAAGCCGGGGTAATAATAAATGCGCCTCGGAATAGAATTTCTAGATAGACGGCGCTATAGAAATGCCTATTATTATTATTATTATCTAAAATATTTAATTTGGTTGATAATGTTCTTTGGATAATTCATTCATTATTCGAAAATAGCCAAAGTGTCCCAATCCTGATATAAAAAACGTTTACATCCCATTCATCCATTATTCGATTTCATAATTATGTTAAAAAAGTCTGATGATTGTTATCTACGGTCATAATGTGCAAAATAATGACTTTTATATGAAAACAAAACCGGAAATCGACTTGAAAGAAGACCGTCCAGTCGAAATAAAACCGAAATAAATGAATCATGATTAATTCATCGCCTGCTCTCAGGTGGTTTGTCACGTGCAGATCTCACACATTGAATTTATGCTCTTTTAAATTCCTTTAGAACAGAAACCTTTCTATTTTCAAGTGGTGCTCTTTGTCAATCGGAGACCATTAAAATGATTAAACGATATTGATTACTGATATTTTTCTTATTCCAGAATACATTTATCATTATTTAATTACATTAGAACATCAAATGAAACTGATCCACCTTTGATAGATGTAAGGGTCTTTAACGATATCTGTTTGCACTTAAAACTTAAACAGCAGCAAAAAGAGAGTGATCGACTTAAACCACTAGAAATGTGTCATTCCCTGATTATCACCGGGATGATGATTTGCTTGATTTTCGTAATTGACGTGAAAGAAATAAATCAACAAGGAGTACGTTCACTCCAGTATTCCTGCCATGTTGGCAAATTGTGTACCGGGAAAGAATATGATTAAGGTGTTTGTTTTTTTGATGAAAAATTATACATAATGTGTGTTTTAGTAACAAGTAAAAATGTCAACAGCTTTTAAGAGGAAATATTCATAGAAAAAGGAAATGGATCAAAGACTGACAAGTTTTAAATTGTAATATGGATTCAATTACCAATTATATGGGAATCTGTCATATGTTAAATTACCCACCTCCCCCCCAAATACGTGCATACCCATTACCCATTCTTTATTCACAAAAAATCCCTAAACATGGGTCCCACTTTTAACAAAAATACTATTAAAAATGGGTCAGTTTTTTCATTTTTGTTTTTGGTGTTAAATTGTGAAAAATGCCCCCAAATGATCCCTAATAGTGGGTAGGGATTTTGAGGCTTCAGTGGCACTCCCCCGTCCAAACCAAATCTGAGTACCCCCCCCCCCCCCCCAGGTATTTTAGTCAACGGCAAAACCATTATTCATGAACTCAAGATTTGTTTCAGGCATTTTCAAAAAAGTGGATTTATATTTAAAGATCGATTACGCGTTTAAAAGTGCACCATTTTGAAAATGTTTAGGATGTCCTGTCACTTCTCTGTAATTTTGAATTTTGATGTTAAAGTTCTTAGATATCCACGTAGTTGTTAAATTGTCTGCTTTTGTTCATGGCAATCATTCATGCAATTTTAATTCTACTTAAATATTAAAATATGTCTTTGCACCTCACAAAAAGAGCATTGCTGAGAGAGAGAGAGAGAGAGAGAGAGAGAGAGAGAGAGAGGAGAGGGGGATAAAGAGAGAGAGGAAGAAATAGAGAGACAGAGGGAGAGAGGAAAAAACAGAGAGAGAGAGAGAGAAAGAGGGAGAAAGAGAGAGAAAGAAAGAGAGAAATAAAGAGAGTCTGCACTCTGTTACTCAAGCACTATTCAAATTTACACAAGAATTCAGAAATAAATTGATTTTGAATTATTTTATTAGTAAGAAACAAGCACAATAAATGGTTGCATTATAAAGATACAAAAACCACTGACCTAACCCTCTCATTAAGTAAGTCAGGCACTGTGCAAGAATACTGTGTTATTTAATGCATACAATTATTTTACATCTTCCTAAGTTAGACATGTCATCAACCACCCCCGGCCCCCCCCCCCCACTCAGTGTTATTTAGGGTACGCATATGCTCGTACCCTCTTTTTGAAAGCACCCCCTATCTGAGGACTGCCAACATTTCCGAACCCCCCTTTCGCTGGCTTTTCCTGCCATGGAGACCCCCCTTAATCAGGAAAAAGGCTCAATATACCCCCCTAAATTCGGAATAATTTCTCAGGAGTCCAAAGAGATAAGAGAAAAAAAGAAAAACACCCCCTTTTTAAAGAAATCTCCGGGTGAAAAGTCAAATACACCCCTTTTTTTACAATTCTCGGGCCGGACTTTGTCGCACGAAAAGTACCCCTTTACCGGACATTTTGGCAACACGCATGCGGTCATTCCGACCTCTGAGTGGGGGGGCCGGGCATTAACCATGATTGGCCAAAGATATGTTTGCTGCTATCTGACATTGTTTTTTGCATGGACACTTTGCAGACTACTCTGATACCATTTCTCAAAACAACTGACACTGCCTTACTGATCATCTGATATAAGTCATTTATAAGCTATTTATTACAAATGTGAATCAATTTGAACTATTGTTGCTTTTTCAAATAAACCAAAAAATTAAAATGATAATTTTCCATAGCTTTATTTCTCCACATTAAATAAAAACCTTGGAATGTTAACCAGTTTAGACAAGAAAATAAAAAAGAGAATTGCATTTTCAAGAAAACACATATCCAAAAATAAAACAATATAAAGCCGGACAAATTCAGTGTCTACACAAATGGCAAAGAGGAAATTTGACATTTTACCTGAATTAATACAAGGAAACCTGACCCCCTCTCATAAAAAATGTACAGTAGTTAAAATAGTATTAAGACAATATACACACAACAGGAAACAAATTACATGCACTTTTAATTCATATTGAATACCAAGCATTATCTGCATATCCCTAAATCTCAAATCTGAAGTTTGAGATATATCTCAAGTTTATCACATTACTAAAGATCGTCTTATTGTAAACTAAACATTCAAAGTTCATGAAGTTTATGACCTCACAATACAGCACACCATTCCTATCCTCTCCACACCATTTCAAAGAACATCTTTATCAGGTGCCAAGGTCATGACCTGTCACGACCTTACAAGACATGTATAGTTCACCATCACCAGGCTATCTACTCTGTTATACAGAAATATATTGTTCAGTTCAGCATCTCCACGAGGGTCAAGGGTCATGACCTTTCATGACCTAATAATGCAGTCCACCATTCCAAGGCTGGTCAACTCTGTTATACATAAATATATTGTTCAGTTCAGCATCTCCATGAGGGTCAAGGGTCATGACCTTTTATGACCTTATAATGCAGTCAACCATTCCAAGGCTGTCTACTCCATCATAAAGAAAGAAGTTGTCAAGTGGGGCATCTCGGCCAGAAGCAGCCTAGGAACACAAAAACAGAATTAAAGCTCAAATGTGAAACTCTTTATCTAAATGCCGTAAAACATTTAGTAATCCTATGACAAAAGATTTTTTTTAATTAAACATTAATCAACATTCAGTGATATTTCTTACAATTTAGAAATTTAGAAATTAAAGGGCAATAGAACCTGTGTTATATATTGATTTGAATGAAAGAACAGGAATAAGAGAAACAACAGGATGGCGAAAGCTTGAAAGAAATCCGAAAAATAATAAGGAATTTAGAAAGTTATAATTATTTGTAAGATGAGATCAATGACTCTATGTGAATCTCAAATTGGCAATTATGTCAGTGGATTGTGACCTCCTGTGAGTTGTACACTAAAATATCACATACCATATTTTTTCATTTCATTTCATTTATTCAACTAGTATAAAACAATTTACAATGAAAATACAATATACAATATAATGGTTAGGACCCCTTAGAAGCAGAAATCTGCTTGTAATCGGGGCCCTGCAAACAAACAATAACAAGATAATGCACATAAATTAACAATAAAAAGTAAAAGACTTGAATAGTACAAGTATTCAGAACTAAAACGGCATCATCCCTGTCTAATATCGTGTTATACATTATCTAAACCAAGTTTATTCCCTAAAGCTGTTACCTTGATTATTTCTTGTCCCATGATTCCACCTACAATAGCACATGTTGGTCCTAGTTCACCTGCACAGTATCTACACAAATCAAACAAATGAAAGGGTTAGTCCTATCCCAATTCAAAATCTACAGAAACTAGATGGAATTTTGACTGCGTGCAGTCAAAAATGATGCCTCCGCCATAGAGCAATTTTACAAACCAAAACGGAAGCAATTTTTAAAATTCAAGTTTGATTGTAATCAATCTGTCGCTTTTAATGATAATGCATTCACAAGCTATTTATAGTCAAACATAATGAGCCCTGTGACCTTTGCCCTCGTGACCCCAAAATTTAATCAGTTAATTGGCTCTGCAAGATACATACATGACCCAAGTTTGGCAGGAATCCATCGATCGGTTCTTGAGATAACGCGATCACAAACTATTTTTGTATACATAATGAGCCCTGTGACCTTTGACCTTGACCTCATGACCCCAAAATTTAATCAGTTAGTTGGCTCTGCAAGATACATACATGACCCAAGTTTGGCAGGAATCCATCGATCGGTTCTTGAGATAACGCGATCACGAGCTATTTTTGTATACATAATGAGCCCTGTGACCTTCGACCTCGTGACCCAAAAATCTAATCAGTTCATTGGCTCTGTTAGATACATATATGACCCAAGTTTGGCAGGAATCCATCTACCGGTTCTTGAGATAACGCGATCACGAGCTATTTTTGTATACATAATGAGCCCTGTGACCTTTGACCCTCGACCTTGTGACCTAAAAATCTAATCAGTTCATTGGCCTTGTTAGATACATACATGACCCAAGTTTGGCAGGAATCCATTGATCGGTTCTTGAGATAACGCGATCACGAGCTATTTTTGTATACATAATGAGCCCTGTGACCTTTGCCCTTTGACCTCGTGACCCCAAAATCTAATCAGTTCATTGGCTCTGTTAGATACATACATGATCCAAGTTTGGAGGGAATCCATCAATTGGTTCTTGAGATAACGCGATCACGAGAACGGGACGTACGGACGTACGTACGGACGTACGTACGGACGGACGGACGGACGGACGGACAACCAGAAAACATAATGCCTCCGGCTACTTTGTAGCGGAGGCATAATAAAAAAAAGTATTAAGAACAAGTCTGTCAGAAAAAGAAAAATATATCTACTTATGAAAGGACTGGATAAATTCTAAAAGCTTACATTCAAGTTATATGGAAATATGCTACTTTTGATCAATAAAGTCAGATTCAGAAACCTTGATTGTAGTTATCAGAGTTAATTAAATAATATTGAATAGCCTTTGAATGGGATGTACAAGGGGATATCTCATAAGCTGATGATCATTTTCCATGAGTTGGCACGACGAGTGAAATATTCTCAAAGCGTAAACGAGAAACCCTCAGTTCCAAGAACGAAAAGCTACTCAATACTATTATCATTAGTTGTATAAAACCTAGTACCTAAATTTTCACTGTTACATCCTAATGTATTCATATCACCTTGCACATGAAATGCACAGCAAAAAACCTGTTTCATCCTTACCCAAGGATTTAAACGTGCATTCTCCTTTTTTAGGAACAATGAGATATTGAAAAATAACTGCACAGTCATCAAGGTAATTAAAAAAAAACATGAGATATTTAAAACTAGTTGCACAGTCATCCAGATACTTTTGCTCAAAGCACTTTAATAGGTTAGTGCAAAAACCTTTCATACAAATAATAACATTCACAACAATATCCCATTCCTTTTACATGTAGCTTACTCGGTGTAATTGGTGTCAATTAGATCATTCTTTAGTCCCATCTCAGTGAAGACTTCATTATGTAATCTTTGTAGTTCTGTGCTGTCATTCTCTGAGCTTGCTGCTTCAGGCTTTCTACCAAACTGATCATGGAATTTAAAGAGCACTGCAAAATGAAGTGGTGAGAAAGAGAGTGATTCAAACTATGTTTATTTTACAGGATAAAACATAAGAAACTTCCAATATTGAACAGTGCTACTGATAACAAGATATTTTACTCAAGGTAGAGTGTTCATACAAAACAAGGAATTTCATGATTTAACTGTGGAGATAAATCTTAACTCCAACTTTGCATTTTCCCGTAACAAAAGGTTTGAGATTACACAAAATATGTTAACCTTACATTTGTTGATATTGCACTTTTTGAGAAAAGAAAATCTGAAGAGTTTAGGATAGTTTAAAACAGCAATCATCCCTAAATCTCAATATCTTTGATCAAAGAATGTGAACCAATAACCATTAAAAGAGGATGATAATTGTGAAAATACTTCAAAATAACATTGATTGGACTTAAATTTACCTCTAAGAATAAAGAAGACATAAGGAGCCCTTTTGAGTTGTTTTTCTGTTAGACTTGACCAGTCTTTGTCAAAACATTCCTTTAGTCGGTGAAAGATCATTGTTTTCTTAACAAATACAGTCTCTGTTTGGTCAGCCTTCAGTTTCTTGGATTCACTGCCTGATGCGCTGCTTCCTTTTACTTTCTTTGGTTTTTCTCTGCATGGGAAAAAATACTATCAATTAAGTTATCAGATAGAGAAAAGTAAAGCAAAAGGGATGAAATAAAAAATTTAAAAATCGACCATTCATATAATGGTGGATAATAATAATAATAATAAAATAAATGCAACTTATATAGAAGTGTTTTTACATGAATTTTAAAGGAATCAGAGGTTATACACTTTTTAAAGTCTTCAGGAATGCTATTTCATAAGGTGAGCAAGGGATCTTTCCCCCAAAGTTTTTGCAACTTTAGGAATCACAAGTAAAGAGCTACAATGGTTGATTACTAACACTTTTTATATTGACATGGACCTTTTTACCAGTCTTTTATTAACACTTTGTTCAAGATTAATGACACTATTCAATACTGACAGGATGATTAAACTCTTAACAGAATTTAAAAACAAAATTGAGAAAAGTGGTTTTAATCTTTTTAAATATTTTCTTCTCATTTAGTTAGTCCAACCACTATGGATTTATGATGATGCCTTTCTAAATGATCTATCTTTAAACATATAATATCCTCTGTATCAGTAAATCAAATGTGCTTTGATAATTAGTAAAAAAAAAAATGACCTAGAGCTGCTCTCTTCTACATAACTACCCATTATACAATTAAACAAATGTTTTTAAACTCAAAGTCCATACAAATCCAAGGAACTACATGACTTTATTATCTGACTTCATCATCATTACTTCCATGAAAAGCACATTTATCCTAATTCTATTCTTATGACTACATTGCATAATATCTTACATTTACTGACTTGATTTAAGAGATAGCAACATAGATCTGTCATTAAGTTGAACTGACTTACTCCACAAAACTGTGTTCATTGAGGTCTGTGAATGAGAAGCCATAGAAGCCATATATGTCTCCAGCAAAGAACTTGATATCATTCTCATGACATATCTGATTGACATGCATCATGGTCTGTATACTGGAGGAGGTCACACAAACAATGTCAAACTGCTTGAAGAACTCTTGAGGTTTGTCACAGACATTCCCTTCATCAGAGGTGACAACAACATTTGGATTGAGGTTCTGGGCTCTCTGGACTGAAGCTGTGGCTCTCTGATCAAATGTGAAAATGAAAGAATACACAACAGTCAGCTATTAGCTAATTGTCAAAGGAAATATAAAGGGCATGCAATAAGTGTAACCAAGGACATTGTATATTGGTTTGATAATGACTGCAAGTCAAAATTGCAAGATCTTGTATTAACTTGAATTTAGCACATTCTAAAGTTGAAGAGGGTAAAAGTTTTTTTTTAAAACTTTAACTTACCTTAACATGTCATAAAGGCTGGTTGCAAGAGTAAGAGTAGAAATGCTCTCATTTTAAGTGAAGGTATAAAATATTTTTCGTTTAACTTAACGTAAAGTCTGGAAGTGAAATTGATAAAGAATGACAACCTGCCATTTCACAAATCCTTTGTCAATGAATTGTTAATCTATTCTGAAATGTTGGCAAGCATTCCCCCATCCAGCTTCATAATCCATTGATATCAAATCAACAATGTTTATGTTGTCTTGATTACCAACATTTAAAACAAACAGGGAAAATACAGTTTAAAAATGATAGGACTTTGTATTCTTTAACACTTTCCAATTCTATGAAATTTCATTAACAAACAAAACATCTTTATATAAAGAAAATATTTGAGGCTGAATTGTAATTCATATAAAACAAAATCAAATTGCGTGATAAAGTTAACATCATTAGTCTATCAATATATCTCTTAAAACATGCAGATCAAATTTACATTTTTGCCCATGTCTTCCCTGGAAGCCAAGAATTGAGAGCTTGCATCATTCCTGGTCACACTGTGAGAGTCCATTAGAGTGATAGACTTAACTCCAACTAGTACGATATTTTTGCAGACCTCAGCGCCTAGACCACCAAGACCTACCAGTAGAAGACTACTAGCTCTCAACCTGTATTCATATTCAAACAAACAGAACATAATTCATAAAATGAAAGGAGGATAGAGTGCCCATGTCTCTGCATACATGTACGTGGAACTGTGCGTTTCTGATAAAACAAAACATGCGCACGCAACCAAGAACCAACTAATATTTGTCTCTACGATAGCAATACATATTCATTAAAAAAAAACAAGTAAAAACTAGTGAGAAATGTCTAAACATAACGACTTTTAGCTTATGATCTTTGTTTGGACATTTAATGTATATTTACTTCATTTTGAATATGTTTTGGTAGGGTATCTCCACGCCGGAGTTACTGGTCAAATTTTTGATAGGCTTCTGAACAAGCGCCGGGAAATTGACGTCAAACTCTTACACAAGTCAAAGACAATGCTGAATGCATATGCGTTGGCGTTAACTTATTCTGATACTCAAAACTTTCAAACAGTGCTGGACAAAAGCCACCAGAATGACAAATAAACAGCATCAAATCAATTTAATCAATCAATTCAACTAACTTGGAAAAACTACATTGAAAAGCTCAATCGGACATTGTGGGGGGGGGGGGGGGGGGGGGGGGGTCGCGTCGACTCACTATGAATATGACTGACAAAGAGAGCGGACAAAATATACAGTTCCTCAGCTCAGGTACACAAAGGAACATCCCTTCACTGCTATTATGTAAAAATGTGTAGAACAGGTGTCACATGCATATTCACCTTTTTACATAATAGCACTGAAGGGGTGCACCTTTGTCTACCTGAAGAACTGTATATTTTGTCCGCTTTCTTTGTCTGTCTAGATCTAGTCAATGACAATTTGCCTCATATTTTGATTGAGTACTGTGATATTATAGAACATAGCTATTCCACAAGACAAAAAGAAGATGGAAAATTACGTCTTCCAAAATTAAGAACGACAAAAGGTCAATTTTCATTGTCTTTTGTGGGCAGTGAATTTTGGAATAGATTACCTGTTGATGTCAGATTGACAAGGTCTAGAAATAGGTTTCGGAATTCTGTTAAAAGTCATTTGCTGAACAAGTCATGAATGAAATATCAAGTGTACACAATTCATAATTCATATTTTACATTATTAGTTTGTATATTGTAAGACATTATTGAGTACTGATTCTTTTTTTCTTTTTTTTAAAGGCAGCAATGATTGTAAAAGTAAATTAATTATTTTTTGTTTTGTTACATTCTCTAGATCTAGAAGTCTAGATCTAATTCTAAACTGAATTGTACCAAAATACTTTGTTTAGCTGTTTAAGGGGTTAGGCTCGACTAGCACATGTGCTATTATCTGGCCCCTTTTTTACCAACCAATAGTTTCTCTTCCTGTAAATGTAATTATTGTATAACATGTATGAAAATGTATTGCTGTTGGTAAATAAATCAAATCAAATCTTGACCTAATCCGACGCGATCTTCTTCTTCTTGTTCTTCCTCCGCTTTTTCGGAGATCAGCGATCCCATGGGCCGCAAGACATATAACTAAACAGGAGCACAAGGTAAACATCAAGGTAATGGACTGATAGCAGTCGATCGCGATAGGTGCATTTTATGGACAAAGAGTAAAGTAATAGCCAGTAAACTTCTATATGTAGTAAGTGGCAGTACAGGATCAAATGGGAGAAGAGAAGCATTGGTAAATAAAGACGGATCACGGTCATCATATTGTGTCGCACACAATGGGTAATCCTGGAGACATTTAATTACTTTGGAGACAAAGTCATGGCGTATCTGAAGATGATTCGGACAGGATGCTATAAAGTGTTCAACTGTCTCATCAATAAGACCATAAGATCGGAAGCGGTGCACAAAGAGAAGTTGGCGGGACTGAAGTCTTCAAATAAGGTGAAAATGACAAGACAATCAACGTAAATGACGAAATAATTAATACAGAAAATACCTTTTTTGGGCGTCAAGGCCCCATAGACGGATTTGTCTGTCATATAATTCAGCCTCTTCTTCAGTTATTTGTAGTTCAGCCATTTTAAAGCTGTATTTCAGGGTAGAAAGGCAGCGGAACAGTGCAGTGCGTGAATACTTCAAACTTTAGCTTTAGATGGCGCTCTTCCCTATAGGCCTCCGGCTTAACGCTTCACTGCATGCTCGTCGCCAGCGCCGTCGCTCGTCGCTATGACAAGACAAGTGTCCCTCTAGCAGTGGCGGATCCAGGGGGGGGGGGGGGGGCCGGGGGGCCCGGGGGGCCCCCCCCCCCCCCCCCCCCCTTGAGAAAAAAATCATGTAACATCACGTGATTTTTACCTTTTTGGGGGGTTGGGCCCCCCCCCTGGCGCTCAAGGGGGGGGGGGGGTGGTGCAAATTGAAAAATTTTCGAGGACCAAAAAAAAAAAAGTGCTCACTACCCCCCCCCCCCCCCCCCCCCCCCACTGAGCGACTTTTCGGCCGGCGCGATTTTCAAATTTCCGGGAGCAAAAAAAAAAAGTTGGGCCCCCTCCCCTAAGAAATCCTGGATCCGCGCCTGCCCTCTAGCTCCACAGATGAACAAAACTTACAAAAGACATTGGTATGTCCCTTCCCATCAACTGACAACCTGTCCACAATATTAGCATTGCATGTTTTTATACAATGCCCACTCACAAAATTCAATTACATTTTAAGCAGTTGCTATGTCAGAAATCCCCAAGCATCACGCAGGCTTATTACAACCCTCAATTTAGAATTAAATAAATAAACATATTGGTTCAAATCCAATAAACTCTCTCTAAATATTAATAAGACTAATTGTCTGTATTTTAAAACATACACCCTGAACTTGTTCTTCATTATAATATTTGTATAGATGACATGCCCGTAATTGAAAAGTTACACAATTCTTAAGTGTAATGATTGATTCAAATCTAACTTGGAATAGTCATATTAACAACATCTGCATGTTAGTTTCGAGAGGCATATGCATTTTATATAAATCAAAATGCTATCTATCACAAAAGTCACTATTTATGCTTTACAATTCTTTAATTTTGTCATACATATCTTATTGTAACATAGTGTGGGGGTAATAGTAATAAGATGAAAATTATGTTAATATACATCGTCTCCAAAAGAAAGCACTTCTTCTAACACATTCGCAATATTTAGCCCATTTCTAATCCAATATTTTATAAACTAAAAACATTAAAAATCGCTGATATTCACAGTTTTCAAACTGCAATATTTATGCATAATTTTTGGATAAATACTTTACCTTTGGCATTTCGAAGTATTCTGTATACAATAGTGATATACATTCTTATCCTACACGACACTCGTGCGATTTCCATTTAACTAACCCCCAAATCATTATGGCCTATATAAATCGATAAGACACCATGATCCGGCTATTTGGAATGCTTTACCTGACAATATTAAACACTCTGCATCTCTTTTATATCATATAAAGCCTCGATGAAAAAATGTTTAATATCCAAATATTCACAAACATTATAAGGGTCTCAGTAACGATTTTATTTATTTGTTTATATAAATTAATTTTAAATGACCAGTTCATGCATTAACAATACGAATCGAACATTATTTTTACTTCACCTGCACACACCCACTTGCACACACTTTGCAATTTTTTTCTTTCTTTACTTTCTGTCCACTTTTTATTTAGATACTGTCTGAACAAAATCTGTATACGTGACACTCTATTCTCCTCCAATAACAACGTCACGTACCCCCCCCCCCCCTTTCCCGGCACTATCGACTCGAGCATTCATGCTTATGATAGTTGGCCTCTGCAATTATCTTGATTCTTTTATACTTAGGCCTACCTCCATATTTTCAAGTTTTCAATATTATTATATGCATTTTTAGGTGTGTGTATTTCAGTTGTCACTCTTTGTGTAAATAAATTTGATTATATACTATTTGTTATTTGAATGTTTCGTATTTGCTTTATCAATAAATGCAGAAACATCTGCTAAAAAAAAGAAGAAAAAAGGAAGGGTTTCAATGGGTTACTATATGAAAACATGATAATGTAATAAGTATACAGTACTCCGCGGTGGGTGCATGAGGAACATAATTTGTACTGTCTGTTCATGTTTATCTAGCTGACTGATTTATGACTGGCATGATGATGTCACAGAAGTCATTTACTTCTGGGTTTTCTTCAGGGGCACGTGCCCCCCAAAATTTCCAAGATCGGTTGAACTTTTTAGACCCCTCCCCAGGACGTCCATCATGGATGTGCCCCCCCCCCCCCCCCAACATCAAACTGTGGCTACGGCCCTGGTTTTCTTTTCTTTTAGGGGTGGATCGAGCTTAATAGCAGGCCGTATAGGACAAAACGGTATTTAGAAGAAAATAATAATATGACAAAAACAAATGATGCCAAAAGGTCAAAAGATAAACAGTGTATTACAGATCAACAACAGTCAAGATGCTTTTGTAATTTAGTCACAAGGATCATGAAGACTTAAGCCTGAAGAAGAGAGAGAGGAAGAGGGGGGCGGGGGACAGCCGGGGGGGGGGGGGGGGGGGTCGGGCCGGGCGGCCCGGGGATCGAGGGAGGGATATGAAAGAGAAAGATCAAGGCCCGGGGATATACGACCGGGAGTAACATCTTTGACTTAAATTTTTGGGAGGTTAAAATTTGCACTGGAAGATTGGGCCTTGGATGCAAGAATTAATGGGACGGTATGTGGGCGTGGCCGTGGGTGTGGCCCGAGGGAACGGGTCACGGGAGGGGGGTGGGCGCGAATTACAACTTAGGCCTATATTATAGGCTCACATGGGCTGGTTAAACTTCCACCCTGAATACTAGCGAAATTTCTGATGGCATGCAAAATGTAATAAATATTTGTAGGCCTGAACTTACAAGCTAAGAAACATGCGATCATCAGCTGCCTGCACCACGGGCGTGACCTTTGTCTCGGTATCGAGGTTCCACGCAGCATGCACATTACGCATGATCAGTGCAGTGCATGCGATCAATGCCCTGGAAGATTTGCACCACGACGCCACAGCACCATCCGAAACACACACTGCCCTTCGACTTCTTCACTGTCAAACTTGATCGTCGCTTAAAACTGTAAAATGGTAAGAAATGTAGGAAGGATCTCATTATTGTTTTGTGCAAGTAGATATAGATGTCATATTTGTTGTGCCCAAAATTGAGAGTGAAGAGAGTATTTGTGTGGTAGGCCTACGTGGTCCTACTGTATGTGGACGTGGGTTCAGTGCAGTGCACGTACTACGTAGTGTCTAGTGCATAGAGAGTGTCCGAAATATCGGAGGCCGAGGCCGAGGGAGAATAAGATGATGATGATGATGATAGTCTAGATGATGACGCTGGTAGTTGAGGATAAATAGCCTGGCACTGGCCCGGCCCTGGAGGTGGCAGACACCCTAATACTTGCTTACCGGTAGTCATTTTAACTTAAGACGGGTTCAAGAATGTAGCCATTGGCAAACCTGTATTCAAGTCATGTGTAGGTATGTGACAAAAAATTCATTATTCTGGCCTAAGTCTAGTACCATTGGAAAGAGCTCAGCACAAGCATTGCAATGATATAAATATCTTTGTTCTAGGTTAATTATTAAAAAAGTTATGAATATTTTAAGATTTAATTAACGAGCTAAATTTGGTATTGTTTTAACATAGGAAACGAAGAAAAAGGCGTGACCTTTTCGGGAAGTTCTGAACTAGAAGTGCCATACTTTTTTTTATTACTCAAAGGATTTTAATGAAACTTTCTATAAGGAAAGCCTTACTAAAAAAGAACACTTTGCAACTGTTTTTACTTATTACAAAGGTACAACCGTTCATTAATTTTAAATTTAATTACTGATGTTGATTTAGCGGATTGATAAACAATACATATTCAGTAACAAAAGAAAATTGTAAATTCACAAAACTTGAGCATTTTGTTTTGAAAAACATGTAGCATCTTATTCACTCACAATATTGTTATCTTTATGAGATTATTAAGTCTTCACAAACAGAATGCTTTAATTAATAATGATTTTGTTATTAATCTTATCACAACTTTGTATTATATTATTTATGTCATGTTATATTGTTTTGAGTACCAAATAAAATATAATTTGAAAAACAAAAAAATATTCTTCACAAAAGAAGTCCACTGCAAGAGTATACTTTGAAATGTCATAGTCTTCTGCATCATCAATGTAGGTCTCATCCTCTTGCCAGTAACCAATACGGTAAGTACCCCTGTTTCTCTTCAAATCCTTTTATTTAATTCTTCTAGGGAAGACGCTAAAATTATTGTTCAAGTAGTGGCGTAACTTGCCCACCCTTGCTGGCAATACCACTTTCCTTTTTTTAGTTGGCGGCATTGTAGCTAGCTTTCACCAATCTAATAAAAAAACAAATAAATCAGAACTGGCGTACTGATGTTGGGGGGGGGGGGGGGGGGGGAGGTGAGTGCTTGGGGGAATAATAATGTTTAATAAAGTCCATTAAATATAAAACCCAAATAAAAAGACTAATACTAAATATATTTTTATGTATGCCCTGAAGGCCACTTAAAAAAAAAGAACTTTTGTAACCTTATTAAAACCATGAGCTTGAAAGGATTTTTTTTTTTTTTTTTTTTTTTTAATAAACATTTTTTAATTAAAAAGTGCCTCAAAAAAGTCAATATTTTGCTGTGAATCAGATATTTCATAACCTTATAAACTAAAAGACTATTTCAAAAGAAAAATGAATCCATAAAAACGGCAAAATGAGCCATTCAAAACCACAAAACATGAAGATTAAGCAAAATATGTCAACAATCACACAGTAGCTTGCGTGTGTAAACATTGGCATCGATCAATCACGTGACATCAAATTTGATCACCTGACATCTGGATCGTGTACGTATTTTTTATCAACAGAAAAAACACACGTTAAAATCCTTTATCATCATTGTCTGTAATGCATAATTTTCACAAATCTTGTCAAATATCAATAATAGACATTCTTAAATTTCATTTTAGTATGTTTTTGGTGCCAAACGATAGTTTTAGAGGCAGTTATTTTATCTGCCAAAAATGTGAAATAAATTGTTCGCCAGTGCGAAATTCGGCCATTTTGAAAAATTTTGCCGTTGACGCCAATTTTTGCTAACCGTAAAAAATATTGTGCGGATCATCAGATTCACTTCAAATTCACCACAGATATAGACAAATATATAAATAATCATAGCATGGAAGTTTAAAAACCTAACATACATCTCTTCTGGAAATGAATCGATGACTTTGACAGCCAAAAACTTTGAAAGTTTTTTTTTTTCACTTCTCCTTATCGGATCGAAAAAATTTGAAGACGGTAATAAAGAGGAACATGTGAACTACGTTATCAGCGCCTGTGCATTATGGGTACTCCGAAAATACGATATATACAGGCGAAACGATGAATCGCCTCACAGAGCGGTCGGTCAATGAGCGATTCGGCCCGGGGTGCACGGAGCTAAGCACAGAACGGTCAGATTGTCACGTACCTATCATGTGTTTCTGCTTTTAACTTTTTGTCTGACCAACTCGACCAACTCTTGTTTTCTCATGATTTTATGAACTACAAAAGTCGCTCATTTTCAATCTGAATTATTGTGAAAGTGATCAGTAGAGGGGGGCTGGTCTGAGTATGAGGATCATCCGCATAAACAAGGATATCCTCGTATATGCGGACAGAATGCGTCCTAAAAAATAAGGATCATCCGCATAACGAGGAAATCCTAGTTGTAGACTAGACCCTATATCAGTATATGCGGACAGAATGCGTCCTAAAAAATAAGGATCGTCTGCATTTTCGTGAACGTTTTTTGTCTTCAGCGCTCTGCGGGTTTCAGGTTTGAAAAATCCCAATCCACGCGCTGGCGATGCAAAAAAATGGATTCCGCGTAAGAAAATACCCCCCATTCACCGTCCTTTTACAAAGTCAATGTAAAGTGCATCAAGAAAATAATTGCGGAACCCGCTTTTCACATAGCTAACGAGCCGATCGGAAATCAAAATCTTCAGCGAAAATCCTGCAAGCGTCTGTTTGCGTTTCTGCTACGATCCTCGTTGCGTTGTGCGGACGGTCCTTATTCTCGGACCAGCGCCCCATCATAGTGATAGAATACATTGTGACAGGAAATATAGGATAATAATTTTGTAGTAAATGTCCTCCACTACACATTTTAAACAATTCTACTTGTACAAATTTCTTGATGAGATGTCTCTTGTCAGCACGCTCATAATTCACTTTCCATTCGATGCAATACTCAGTTGCAGATCCGGGTCATGGTATTTCTACAATTTTTCGCCATGGGAAGAGGAGCCAGACTGAAGGGGAGGGGTTGAGGGAGGGTTCCCCAGCAATGATCAAAAGTTGGACGATGACACTGATGAGGAGGTCTAATTAAAGATAAATCACAAGGGTCAGGAAGACTGGAGGAGAGAGAGAGAGAGAGAGAGAGAAAGAGAGAGGGGGAGGGGGACGGAAAGAGAAAGAGGGGGAGAGACAGAGAGAGAGAGAGATCAAGGCATGGGGAGACTTGGCGTTGCGTACATGCAGGGGGCCGGGATCTTCAGCATTGTATGGCTCAAATGCATGTGCGCATAGCAGTGCGCTCTCCTTTTACTTTTTCGAATGTCAGGAATAATGTAACATTAAGAAAATGTAATATTAAATAGAGGAATATAAATGTAAATTCTTGTTCAAAGTCAAGTAAAAACTGCAATCACTACTTGAGCTAGCTCACTTACAAGGTCACAAGTTTTACATCGTACCGCCATTCATCATATAATCTCTCTGTTTTGGTAATTCAAATTAATTCTGAATTGGGTTGATACTACATGTGTATGTAATTTCTAAGTTCTTGAAGGAACATTTTTCTTACTTATCAGTAAGATTTTTTTCCCCTTTCATTTCTCAATTAATAATTGTTTAATGATCATGGGAGTCTATTTTGATGAATGTGCTTTTGCTATACTGTAATGACTGTATACAGTACATGTATATTTGACCCCTCATTGCATGTCAGTTAAAGCCTAATATGTTTATACTTTTATCTCACAAAGGAAGCAACATCTGTATGTAATCTGTTCAGAAAGTGATGTTAAGCAGTTAAAGTTCAGAAAATGATACAGATGTGGATTTAGAAAACACCTTGAGACTTGAGTAATTGAATGTAATGGAGATGTATCTGTTTTTATGTTCCAGGCTGAACCACTGCGTGTGCTTGTAACTGGTGCTGCAGGACAGATTGCGTATTCTCTCCTCTACTCCATTGGCAAGGGAGATGTCTTTGGACCTAAACAGGTAGGCCTAGCTTCCTCCAGCCTGGAAAATAAAGTCAAATCAAGATGTTATGTAAATTATACATAGTGAAGAGAACAATTTATGTATTCAGTATTGTGTGCCACAATGTCAGGTTAAAAAGTAATCCCCTATTGATAACACTGCTATCAGGATTGGGCACTCAAAAGGACCCTCTAAAATTTACAGTGACCCCTAAATTGAAGTTTTCCTTAATAGTTTATACCCTAAGCTAGTAATCTTGAAAATGTATGTAAAGCCAGGCTGCTGCCATAGAGAACATTATTATATGGTACATTCAGAGTAAGCACATTCAGAGGATAACATCTTACACTTTTAGAACTCGATTTCTATTCTAAGATGTTTTCACAAATTACGTAACTTTTAGATACACGCATGATAAACAAGCATTGCTTTCTGTAGCATGCCCCTTCTTGATATGCATGCTTATATTGATTAAGAAAAAGAAAATTCAGAAAGTCATAGGGTTTTAATTGTTGATTTATCTCTATTTTGACTTGCACTTTACAATTGCTCAAAATCAACTAAACTAAGCATAATGATACATGTTTGTGAACTGTGCTGCTGTTTTTCTGTTGACAGTCTTTGGTCCTAGTCCTGTTGGATATCCCTCCAATGATGGGAGTCTTAGAGGGTGTTGTCATGGAGCTCCAAGATTGCTCTCTCCCTCTTGTCAGCAGTAAGTTCCATCACTGCTTATTCATTATGACATGCTATATGATCTGACTAATTTTTTTTTTTTGTATTTGCAATTGCTTTTCATGTGAACATTCGAACATGCAAAATCTTAATGACCAATTTTTCATGAAATCTCAATTTAAGGTATTTCACACTTCTTTGAAGAAAAATAGCTAAATGGGCTCAGTTTTTGTAGTGTCATCAGACAAGTAGTGCAATTGTCTACAATTTAAACCCAATTCGGTTTTATTCTGACAAGTTGAGTTCTGGTAATTCGATAGCATTGTGAAAGAAATGGTGGACGCGATTGGAAAAGTTTTATCACGTAGCACCTAGGTGTTGGTGTGCATGCATACTGTGTTTTTGTTTTTTTAAATCTTCAAAATGGTTAAAAATTAAATTATTTTTGTATTCCTGTAGGTATTGTTGCCACTGCTGATCCCAAAGTGGCATTTACTGGTTGTGATTTTGCTATCCTTGTTGGAGCCATGCCTCGTAGGGAGGGTATGGAGAGAGCTGATCTTCTTAAGGCCAATGTCAAGATCTTTGAATCCCAGGGTCAAGCCATCAATTCATACGCAAAGAAAACAGTTAAGGTAAAGATGAAGCTCATCTTCCAATCTCTCTTTGAAATGCTTAAAGGTTATGATATTCTGAATCTAAAATTATTGTGATCTGTGTGGGTAAGTCCATATTTTGGAGATTCTGTTTATAGTCTGGGAGCCTGGCTTAAAAGAGCTTGTTACATGTAGGTATCTGGGCTCCGTGACTGCCATGCTGAAATTAACCATTCGTTTACATGTTAGTTACACAAGTAGCTTGCATAATCATCTATTATGTCTTGTAAAACCGGTGAAGGTGGTCAATACGAGTGTTTACATAATCCCATCAATATTTTGTGGTTACTTTTAAGAAAATCATACAGTTTTTACAATTTAATAACCTATAAATGAAAAGATCATTTGACACCAAATTGTACCTCAAGAAAATTAGGACACTCGAGACTGAACTATGTAAATATGAATTGAATTGAATTGAATGAAACACTTCTGAGTTATTAAGGTTAAAGTGTTTTCTTGAGCAAATTCAGGGGAGTGTTACACCCCTTCCTTTTTTTTGGGGGGGGGGGAGGGGAGGGGCATCTGACGCCCTAGTAGTCATACTATGTCCTACTGACTAGGTTTGGTGCATGGGCTTGATGGATTAAATTGACTAATTAAATGTTGGGGTCCTGGGCAGTAAACCTGGCAGCTATGGTCAGGCTGACAACCTTTTGTCAATGAGTGAGATGGTCTAAGTAACTGTTGTAATTTAAATTGAAAATGCATTCATCACTTAAGCTATAGTACTTATGAATTAACAAATATTTGTAATGTTATTGTTCAGCAATGTCATGGGTTTCCTCATTTGTGAGAAACTATCTTGTATTTTGTCTTGACACTTGTAGGTACTAGTTGTGGGTAACCCAGCCAACACCAACTGTTTGGTCTGCATGAAGAATGCTCCTTCCATACCCAAGGAGAACTTTACTTGTATGACCAGACTGGATCAGAACAGGGCCCAGGCTCAGGTGAGTTGAAACACAATGCAGAATATAATGTTCTGTACTATGAGCTAATCTCACAAACTTAAGTGATTTATTGTCTTTTATAGAGTTAAAGAACCATGTCATATGATGTATGCTAAATAAGAATGATATATGCTAATTATATTGAATAATAAGAATGATTTGTTCCTTTTAGCAAAAGGATTGAATTTGATGGATCATTGGTAGATGACCTTTCTAGTAATCCAGTTATCCATGTCTGCTTTTTATAATTTCACATTGCTTACAGCCCATATGTGTGCTATAAGATCTTCAAAAATATGCCACAATTGCATCCTGATTCAAGTATATATTTTTTTTCATCTTCTAAAGAGTAAATTCAGAGGGGAGATAAAAGATAATTTGGGTATCTGTTAGTGATCTAAATGACATTTTTATTCTTCTTGTTTTTGGTAATATGCCTTTTCAGTGGGTTTATTAAGTAAATTCGCTATAAAATGATCACCACATCCAATTTTGGTATTATCATTTCACTTGTTGAGACACCGTCTTTCATGTCACCAAATGGTTGTTATCTTTTGTCAGATCGCTAATCGCTTGTCAGTGTCTTGCGATGCTGTTCAGAATGTAATTATCTGGGGTAATCACTCCAGCACTCAATTCCCTGATGCTGCTCATGCTTCAGTGGACATCAACGGCAAGAAGGAGAATGTTGGGGCAGCAGTCAAGAATGATGATTGGCTCAATGGAGAATTCATCAAGGTAATGTTAGCTTTTTTTCCCTCCATGAATAAGGTAAACTTTAAACAGAATTTATCGTTTCTAAGAACGTCTAAATGTTTTTAAAAAAACAGAGAGAGAGGATTTAATTCTGCTTGTCCCCCACAAAAAGCAAGGGATATTGGTTTATATACTGTTGACCTGTCGTATACATGTGCATGTACAGTAAAATCAAAAATTGAATGAAATTGATTATGAAGCTAAATTAGAAAGATTTCATTTGAAAAAATATAGCATAATTGAATTTTTCGAGGAGATATGAAAACGTATTCTTTTCGTTTTCCTTTTTAAAGAGTTCCAGGATTTTAAAAGGAAAATGAAAGAATGAATATAATTGTTTAATTGGAGACGATTTTAATGCGTTAAAGCATGTTCTGGGTGTATTGTAAATGTTAGGGCAGAGCAACATGGCCCATAACTCTACTTCATTAAATGGTTCCTGTAACCTCTGTAAATGAGTATTGACAGAGAATTGATATTGAGAGTCTTTTGATGTCATTTGCACAGACTGTTCAAGTTCGTGGAGCTAGCGTCATCAAGGCAAGGAAGCTGTCTAGTGCCATGTCTGCTGCCAAGGCTATCTGTGATCACATGAAGGATTGGTGGTTTGGGACCTCTGAGGTAAGCTATTAAGTCTCTGCATTTCACACTCAACTGGCCTTGTACCTCATGTGCAGCCAGATTGCATATACCAGAAATTGTTGTCATTTACAAGCACAGAAAGGGCTGCAGAAGACTTTGTGGCAATGAACCTCTTTTTTTATCCACCTTTTTTGCGCTAATTATGTAAATGTTATCAACATTTTAAAAGGATTATTAAAAAGCAGATAGTAATATTGTCCCATAGACACTATTAGCAATACAGTTGAGTACGGAGCCCCGTAACGCAAAGCTTAGCAATTGATTATACGTTTGATTTTTGCAATTGATTGCATTGATCATTATGTGCAATCAATAGCAAAAGTCAATGGTACGATCAGTTGTTAAGTTATGGGGCCCTGGTAATATAGTTGCATCATGATCAAAAAGGCATTGGGAAAGGTGGATTGTGTACTAAATAACAATTTGTCTATGCTGTGATATTTTGGAATCCACAGAATTATAAATATGGAGTCAGTCTTGCTAAAAACCACATGTGTTTCACACAGAAATGATAGGTACATTGGACCATACACACTTGTGGCATGAATGTTTAGTCCAAACTTTTCAGCTTGTCTTATTTTGAAAGTGAGGGCATTTGAAGAGCACTTCTTTTCAGGGGATACTTCAACTATAATATTCAGCCAATCCAACAAATAAATCACAAGAAAGCTCACAAATTAATTTGTCATCTTCACAAGAACTCGACTTTCTCTTTATTGTGGTGAGCTCATTTTGGTTTCTTGCAGGGTTCTTGGGTGTCCATGGGAGTATACAACGATGGAAGCTATTATGGTATTCCAGCGGATCTCATCTACAGTCTACCAGTCACCATCGGGAAAAAAGGAGAATGGTCCGTTGTCCCTGGTCTCACCATCACTGACTTCGCTCGGGAGAAGATGGACCTCACTGCCAAGGAGCTTGTTGATGAGCGGGACACCGCCAACCAGTTTGTTCAACCACAATGACAGACTGCTCGTGGAATGAGCACAGATGAGACAAAGTCTCGTCTGTGAGACAAGGTCTTGTCTACTTTTATGGAGAAAATAAATGAAACAGAAATATTTTAGAATACACAATATGATTGTAATGTAACAGTTTTTGTCGAATATATTGGTGTGAATTATGTGAGTTCCCATTGTCTCATATTAAGTGTATTGGAATTACCAGGTAAGACCCCTTTCATCCTTATTCAAAGACAGAGTGTATGGGTCCTCTGAAGTATTGTAACCAAGAGTTTATATTTTGCTGTGTGAAAATACAAAGGACTGCTTACAACTAATGTTTGAAATGGACCCACCTTTGGTAACTTGTAACAAGAACTACGTGTGAATAGTGTGCAGTTGAATAATCCTCAGTGTAGAAGCACAGTTAGACTGAATGATATTCTTTAATTTTGTGAATATGCTTCTCATGCCTTTCATCCCCTTCTATGTGGAGACTTTTTATGAGGTTGTATCAATACATCTTTTCTACTAAAACTCATGTTATCCCAACTGAATCATTCTTCTTTAGATTGAATTGATTAATTTGTTGACTCTCCTTTAGTACTCTTTCCACGGCCTCGTACTTAGACACCCTTAAAAATAAGATTCTTTCTTAGGACAAGTTTCCCAATGGAATATTCTTTTCATGAGTTTACATGATATGTGATTTATTTCTCTGTGTCTTTGCATTGTATTTTCATACGAAGGATCAAGATCTGTCATTAATTTTTGAACAATAGATGTGACCCTAATCAGTATTCTGAAAATTGCTGAAATAAGAGTTTCAATTGTTTTGGTCATCTGAGAATTTCTATTTTTGATTTTTTAAAGTTTATCTTTAATTCACCCGTTAGAAATTATAAATATGCTACGTGATAGATTTTATATATAATTACATGATGCATGTTATTCAAAGATTTGAGGTGTTAAACTTATAGTTGACCAAATATAGTGCTTCCAAGAAGCGTTGATAATTTTGCAACAAAGTTGCAATATGTACTGATAATAAGAAAAATGAGAAAGTGCCATTCCTTACAATTGACAGGTACCCCATTACTATGTGTTGTCTGCTTGGTTCGTGATTTGAACATGACACACGTACTACATGTACTATCACCTGATGTTACAAGTCCTCTTGTTTGATGTGAAACAGTATCCAAGCAATAAAGTTACAAAACCAACAGACCTGTATGAACAACTGTCAATGATTTTGTTTGTGAAGTACAAAGTAATATACATTTACCTAATAGTAACAGACAAATCTTCTAATACTGAAGTCAATGGAACGATAAAGAACACTTTATGGTTCCATGCAAACAATTCAAAGTGTGAATTGAGTAGATTATAAAATGAGAGAGCATTAGAAACCAGGGTGGAACAATATGTTATTTAGATGGGTAGAGTAATGTTTTACTGACTTAGTATAATAATGGATTTTTACTGTACACGTCTTATTTAATTCACACATGTAATTAAAATGCTTGTCCAATAACCAATAAACATATATAAGAATGCATTTTTCAAAGCTATGGAAAGTTCTTTTCCATTACACATAAATGTTAGGTTCACAAAACTTTGATATCCGATATGTTTTAGACACATACAGGTATCTCCATGGAAACAATGCACATGGTAATATAAAGTAGTTTGTATTTTCAGAGGAACTGAAGATCTTGTATTGGAATGATTGAATGCAGGGACATGAAGAGCTCTCACTAACATTTACATGTTAACTTTAAATCTCTCATTCATCTGAAAAGGGAAGTCTACCCTAATACTAAGTTGATGTAGTATGAACAATGAGAGAAAAGGGTCTGAAAGTTTGAGAAAAATTTGATGAAAAATAAGCAAGTTACGGTACACACTTGCTAGCTCCTTTTAGTTGGTAAGGACGGAATAGATTTGTTTCATACCGGGGTTGTATAAAAACATATTTGCAATGATTATATCCAAGGTGAATGCAGGATTACAATTTAAGTTTTGTAATGCAGGACAAATGGGAGGGGAGCCTCAATTTGTGTTCGGATTGACCGCACCTTCAAAAATTCATAACTTTCTTATATTTAATCAGTTTTTGCTAAAACTTTGACTGACCTGTTTCTCTCTTTTCTGCTTCTATGAAAACCAACTTATCATCAGGGTAGACTTCCCAATTAAAAATCACAAGACCCCACAACAAGGTTTTGCATGGTGAATTAGAAATTTAGGAAGGAAACATTAATTGACAAAGGTAATACTTTGTTTTCTGCAATTAGAGATGGATATGGAAGATATCGACATGGCTTACATTGCATGTTTTTCACATGCTTAAGAAAGTAACACAGCATGAAAATATGATGGAAGAGATGTGACAAACAAGGAAAGAATTCATTGTTTAGAAATAAGATATTGTCCCTGTTTAATGAAAATTAAACAATTCGTGTACATCTTCTGTACTGCATTAAATTCTGTCTAAAATATTCGAGAGAAAATGGAAATTCAGTGAAGAAAAGGCGATAATCAGCATATATGTTCGTGTGTGTGCGTGTGTGTGTGTGTGTGTGTGTTGAGGAAGATGTAAGCTGGGTCACAGATCAACCGATGGTTCAAATAAAGTATTGATAGTTTATAACAGAGCAACCTCAATTTATGCCTAATGTGCACATTCCTAAAAAAACAATTTTCACGAGTTTTTCAAAGTGCTCGAGCATAAAATATTGCCGATACTCTTAATTAATGGCGAATCTAGGGGGGCGGGGCCCGATATTGTTTTTTTTTGTAAAAAACGGGACCCATGTTAAGGGATTTTTTGTGACTCAATATGTGAGTACGTACCCCCCCCCCCCCTTTCGGATTTTCAGAGTGTCCTTTTTTATACACTGACGACCCATGCATATAGTGGTATAGCTTTAAAAATGTTTAGTTGTAAATTTAGCAACTCCAAAAAGCTATTCTCTAGATAAATTTAATACAATTATCATAAAATATTTAAAAACAGTCGAGTGACTCCCCCGGGAGGAGACGAAGCTAATATGACCTGGGGGCGTTTCACAAAACTTGTCATCAGTAACAAATGACAGTTGTTGTTATAAGCTACTGAAATCCTTGCTTCTGATTGGTTGTCAACAGATTTGTCACTGATTTTTGTCATTTGTCATTGAAACAAGGCTTTGGTCCCAGACATCGAATTTCGTTGGTCCCAGATGATCGCACGTGAATCTTCGATTCTATTCGAGCGATGGGCGTGGCAGATGTGGGCGTGGCGGGGGCTTGTTTCTGTTTTCTTAAATGTAGAAAAAATGTAGATAGACCCTAAACTGTAATGAAAGAAATATGGTACATTTAACTGTTTTGAAAGCTAGGAATCGACGGAGAACCGGGTAAGGAGCAATATTTTGATATCATGTCATTATCCAGTGTTATAAATAACTCGAACAGAGACTCAAACAGAGTCTAGATCTATATGCTAGATCTATTTTTTTTTTAAATCAGTCCAGGCTTTAAGGGATTTCTTCTTCTGAAGACGTAAAGAATACACAATGGGCGCCCGGGCTTAGACGAATAAGTATCAATCACATCATTCTACGAGATCGAATTGGTAATATAAAGGATGCCACGCAACGGAAGCCAAACAACATGCATGGTATATATAGACATGTATTGTATCGTATTTAGTATACTCCATTGATGTACATCAATATTCTGTTTATAAACATATAAATAAATTTGCAATGCAATTTAAAAAATTAATATTCTGTTTGTAAACTTTCATTTCATTCATTTTCATTTAATTATTTAAGCACGAAAGCCTATATACCTCAGCCCGCGGACTGTTTTTTCGTAGGGCCGTGCATATACATAAAAAACATACAATATCAAAATAACATATATACAACATAATTCAACATAATAATGATAACATAAATATATACAAAACAAATATAACATACACTAAAAATACATATGAAATATTTAAAGGGGACGGGGATTATTCATTATGATTCCATATAGGCCTACACCCACAACAAAAAGTGAGTCACCCTTACTCAAATTGATGAGTCACTGGTTTGTCCGTACAGCGAAACACTTGAAGGATCAGGTGAGTCACTATGACTCGATACAAATGAGTCTTAAAGACTCACTTGAAGTGAGTCTTAGATAAATAAGACTCATTTGTATCGAGTCATAGTAACTCACATGATCCTTCAAGTGTTTCGCTGTACGGACAAACCATTGACTCATCAATTTGAGTAAGGGTGACTCACTTTTTGTTGTGGGTGTACTTATTTAGATTGCGTTTGAAATTCACAATAGATAACTCACGTTTAAGCTCTGGTGAAATAGAGTTCCAGCACTTAGCACCGAAATAGCTGACACCTTTTTTCTTAAAATATGTTTTTAATTTCGGTAGTAAAACTTAATTGAACTAATATTAATTGAATTTCTCATATTATAATGACATTTGTTTAGTTCAAATACATCTAGCAAGTAATTAGGACAATTATGATTAGCTATTTTATACATCATGCTAAAGAGCATGTTTAATCTCTTCTCTTTTCTTAAAAATCAAGCTTTAACTGCTGATACAGGGAAATTGTAGGATATCTGAGCTTCCGGGGGCTCTGCCACCATG
>JAVYIG010013618.1:0-46212 GCA_035222895.1 Strongylocentrotus droebachiensis
AGAAAGAGAGAGAGAAAGAGAGAGAGAGAGATACTCGTGATAGGGATGTAGATACTGACAGTGTGTCTGGAATATTAGCTGCGTGTGGAATCAGAATCATAAGCTTTTTCAATTAGTAGCAATTGTGAAAGGATAATAAAGTTATATATAAAAAATATTTACATTACTGAGATAAATTTGGCAAAGCGAAATTGAAAGGCTTTTCAGACTTCTTTAAAACTATTGTCATTGTGTTTCAACCACCGACCACAGCTGTCCCTTTTTTGAAATCCTGGACTCTTGCACACCTTTTTTCTTTCTTTCTTTTTCTATTTAATTTGATGATACCCCTAAGAAAAACAAGTTTGCTGATGATGGTGTTTGGATCATGGGTTGAGTTTATTAATTTTGTTAAATTAAGAAAGAATATCACAATGCAATTTTTACCAGAGCAAACACTATACGTGTTTAATACACAGTTAAGAGCTAAATTATTCATACCCTTAGAAAGTTTTGTAATTTTTCAAGCATGTGAAAACTTGACTTGACCCGATTTATGTTTTATGAGGGTGTGGCATATTAAAGCTTACATCTAAGAGTGTTCAACAAAGGCCCTAATTCAACAAGTTGACCTCCCATTGTTGAGATACGGAAAACACAAAAAACATCAAAGGGGTATGAATAATAATAATAAAAATGGTGCTTATAAAGCGCTTATCACCGAAGTCCCTAAGCGCTCTAACAAACAAAATACAATGATAAACAATTGCATATTAAACAAAACAACAACAAAATGCAAATAAAGTATAAACCTACAAATTACATGTACAATACATATGAATAATTCTGTTGTTATGTTTAATGTGGTTGGAGCATATATGCTGCATGTAATGGATGTGTTGCTGAAAAGGAAGTGTCTGAACAGAATGCACATTGAAGTCAAAAGTCATACATGATGTACAGTACCTACTGCACTGGTCGTTCCACTTGCATGAACAAAAAAACAGATAACTTCCCAACTACTACTAGGGGTGCGTTCAAGTGATTTTTTGAAGCTAGAATCTTTTTCAACGTTTCATAATTGCGTTTTTAAACACGTTTATCTTTACGACCGACAAAAAAAAATCGCTTGAAATTGCTTGAACGCAAACGTGAATTATACTAAACGTCTTCGTAACCGTGTTTCTAGAGTGAAAAAGTGTCGCTTAAACGCATCCTTAGACCTGAAGCGTGCCTCCTTCCTGTTGGTCTTTTGGAAGGCAAATAGGAACTGGAGACGATAAAAATTGAAACTTTAGGAAATAATGACCACAATTCTTCCTGTTTGTACCCGATTGGATGTGTTTTATTGTGTAATTGAACTAAACAGATGAGATAGGGCTGATCAGGAGATATGTGGTGCTAATGAAAAGATATTATATAAGTTTACTTGCTTGCACAAGCTATTGGGGAAGTAAATTGAAGGTTAAATGTGAGATCAGACCAAATCCGTGCAACCTCTTTACTACAGAGTGAATGCAGTACCAGTGAAAGAAAAATGTACCGGTAATACATTTTTGGGAGCTCGTTTTTTTGTTCACTTTATAAAGTAAATTGGCAATGCAGAGGGAACTTAATTCTCACTATTATTGAATACAAATTGGCAATTTGTTGTTGATATTTTATAATTGTTGTCAATCATTAATTTACAATTATTTAACTATGAAGGATTTGAATTACCAAAAATTGTAGCTAATTTGGGGAGGAAAAGCTGATTCAGTAGACTGTAATAGAAAACCACGAACTGCTATGTGTTGAATATCCTGTTTCTGCACCTCAGAATACATGTACATGTACATGTACACGTACCACATGAGATTGACATGATATTGTACATGTAAGTGCTACTGTATCTATGATTGATCATTTTCACTCTCATTAATTTCTTTTTCTTTCATTCTCTTTCTAATATCACAGACTGCATGTAGTAGCAACCAACACAGGCCCTGATAGTTCTTGATGCAAAAGGGGGCACACCCCCATTAGATGTACCCTTATTCCTGACCATTAGAACATTAATTTCATTAGATCCATGGCCCACTTTATGTCATGATATAATTTTTCACTCTCCTGAAATTAATCCTTTTTATTTCCTCTTTATCACAGACTGCTTGCAGTAGCAACCAACCCAGGGCCTGTCAATTCTTGATGCAGAAGGGGGCCGACCCCACCCTCAGGCACCCTAGGACGGGGTGGGTGCCCCTCCACGAGGCGGCCATGAAAGGTCACGCAGGCTGCGTCAAGGAGCTAATCATGCACGGCGCCCCCTGTCATCCACGCAGCGCAGACAACGACACGCCGCTGGATTTAGCGAGAAGATACGAGCACTCGCACGTCGTCATGTACCTAAGTAAGAATGCTCTTCTTTTATACACATAGGTTACGCACCCAAACAGAAATGATTATCGTTTGGAAAGAAATGTTGCACATTGAAAAAAACACGTGTGTATAAAGTTTACATGTAGATCTATATGCAATGAGGAGAAACTGTGAACTTGCTCCAACACAGGATGAGCCCCACCCTTCAATAAACATACAAAGATAATTATACACAGATAACAGATCATGTTCAAATCAATTTAAATTTGGCTGTTGGCAGTGATTCTGTATTATATTTCATTTTGTCCTCATTTCTCTTGATATATTTCTTTTTTCCCCATTTCCTACCCTCTTCCTTTCTCTCTCCTCCTTTGAACCTGCAACCTTTCTTGTTCTCACTGTCTCTTCTTCCACTCACTGTTTTCCCCTCTTTCTCTTCCCTTTGTCCTGCCCCCCTTTCTCTCTCTCTGTCTCATTCTCCCTACTTCCTCCTTTCACCCCTCTCCCTTTTTCCCTCCTCCCCTTCTCCCATTCTTTCTCTCTCCCTCTTTCCCTTCTCCCCTCCCTCTTTCCCTCCTCCCCTCCTCCCACTCTTTCTCTCTCCCTCCCCCTTTTCTCCCCTCTCCTTCTTTCTCTCTTCCTCCATCCCACACCCTTCCCCATCTCTTCCCCTTCTCTTTCTCCCTCTCTCTTTATATGTATATATATCTCCTTCTCTCTTTCTCCCTCCCTCGCCATTCCCCCTCCTTCTCCATTCCCGCCCCCCATCTCTATCTCTCTCTCCCCCCCTTTTGTACTTTCTCTCTCCCTCTCTTTTTCTCCCTCTCTCTCTCTCTCCTTTTTTGTCCTCACCTCTCTCTCTCTGCTCCTTTCCCCCGTGTTCTCTTATAGAGTCCTGTAAACCCAAGGTTCCCAGGCTACAAGGCAAGCCCTGGTTCCATGGTTCCATGGACCGTAAGAAAGCCCTTGAATCTATCCAGAAGCATGGCGCTAAGGATGGACAGTTCTTACTCCGAAGCAGTGCTAATAAACCTGACACCATGGTGCTTTCAATGGCTGCTAATGGCACTGTCTTTAATTTCGAGATCAACACCAAGGTATTATATAAACACCCTCTAGATAATTACTTGTAAAATATGGTGTTTGATCTAACACTATGGTGTTATTTTCTACGAAGCAGTGCTAATAAACCAGACACCCTGGTGCTTTCAATGGCTGCTAATGGCACTGTCTTTAATTTCGAGATCAACACTAAGGTATGATATAAGCACCCTCTAGATAATTACTTGTACAATATGGTGTTTGATCTTATACTATGGTGTTCTTGTCTTCGAAGCAGTGCTAATAAACCAGACACCATGGTGCTTTCAATGGCTGATAATGGCACTGACTCTTATTTCGAGATCAACACTGAAGTAAGATCTAATCTTCCTGGACGATTGCAGTACACTTTATGGTGTTGGATTCAGCACCTTTCGTGTAGTTATGACACTACACTGTTTCCTGTTAAGCAGTGCTAGAAAACCTGACATACTTAAAGTACACAAGAAACAATTATATAGTATAGTATGTTTCACATATTCTATTTGTATCATAACTGAAAAGGAAGATTACTTGAATGTTTCTGTCTCGGTGCAGTTGTGGCATTTTGTTTATTTATCAATAACATAAAATTAACTAGTTTATTTTTTAATGGTCCAAATTCTGCTTTCTTCTTCGCCTTGCCAGATGGAGAGCTTTTACATCGACGACGGCCCTTACTTCGATACCTTGGAGCAACTCATGGATCACTACTCCCGCTACGACGACGGTCTTCCAACCATGCTTCTCCATCCCATCCCACCTCCCCCGGGCCGCATCGATAACGGCCCACCCACCAGGGAAAAGCCCAGCCCCGCCCCGAGACCGGTGGATCTCACGGCTCACAGGGTATCTCCAGTCAGGAGGGATAGCCCTGAACCCCCTCTGAGTCCTATAGAGAGGGAGGGGTCGATACCTATGTCACCCCCGCCTGTAAGTACATAGATTTTTTAGTTTTTTTAGTTGTTGGCTTAAAGATAAAGACCAGTTATAGTCATGCGATTGCATTGTGAAAGAAACGTTGTGGAATCGATCAGAAAAAGTTGATCATCTAGCATATAAGTATTGGTGTGTACTGCAAGGTTCTGGAATCATCAAACTGATAAGAAATTTGGCCCAGTCTTGGTAAAGTTACAAGCACTGTACACAGAAAGATGTATATGGGACTACACACACGTGCGCGACACACGTGCGTTTATCTCTCACATACCAATAGATAAACTAATTTACCAAATATATCAATTAGTAGGCGGTTTCCCGGCAAATTTTTTTCATCATGTATTAGTCAAAACATATTCTTTCACATGATTGGTAATAAGAGCTTCCATTTCATTTTTTGAAATTGGGGCGTTTCCAATACTGGTCTTTACCTTTAAAGATGGTTTGTCCTTTCTACAGACCTAAAATCCAGATGTACAATGAATCCAGTTGGTTTATTGAAGAGGTATATTATTTAACCTCTCACCGAATGAAGAAAATTAGAAACTGGCTTTCAACAAATAAATATATCTTACTTCTGATCATTTGTTTATAATGCAGATGCTTTTATGTGATCTCTCCTTTTCTTTTGTTTCACAATTGCACCTCAAGCATTTGATTTCAAGTGGATTCGGCCCCTTATAAATCTCATATAATATTATTATTATTATTATTGTTATTAACAGATAGAAAATAATTACATTTATTCTATTTTCCTCAAATGGGCTTTGATCACTTTGATCACAGGAGGAGGCGCGATAGCTCAGTTGGTAGAGCAGTGGTCTCATAATCTGACGACCCGGGTTCGAAATCAAGGCGATACGCTAGTGCCCTTTGGTAAGGCATTAATCCTCATTACCAAGTCCCACGGAGAGGACCTAAAGCCGTCGGTCCTCTGGTTGCTTACTAACAAGCATTTATGCTTTCTTAGCAGTCAGGTAAAATAACCACCACTACACACTTCCTTACAGGAGCTGCCGTCGGGGAGGGCTCCAAAGAGCAACGCCTTCTCCAAGATCTTTGGAGGCATCCGGGCCTCTGAGAAGACCAAGAAGAAAGACAAAGAGATGGACAGACAGAGGAAAGAACTCCAGAAGGCCATCCATGAGGCTCCAGGAGGGGGATCTGACGAGGTCCAGTGTATCGATGCCAGTCTCATCGAGAGGGGTAAGACACTCAAGTTTATTTTTTTGTGTTACAGTCAAACCTGCTTTAGTGACCACCTGTCTACAAAGACCACATTTTTTGTTTCCCTTGAAAAATGGTTTCTCATTGAAACATGTACTAAGGAACTTGTCTACAAAGACCACCTGTCTTCAAACACCACTTTTTGTGTTTCCCTTTGGCAGTCGCTATAAACAGGTTTGACTGTATTATACAAATAATATACATGTTGTACTACCGTAATTAACGTTGTATAAACCGCCTTTGTGTATTAACCGCACCCCTCTTTTTCGCCCTAAATTTTTTTTTTTTTTTTTTTTTTTGCCGACTTTTTTTTTTGCCGACTTAAAAAACAGTAGAGGACCTACATGTAGGATAGAACCTTGTGCTACGCCTCGTAATAGAAGAAAAATTGGAGGAATTATTTTTATCAACTACATATTGAAATCTATCAGAAAGATTACTTTCAAACCAAGATGACAGACAAATTTGAGTGTTGTTCTAGTTTCCGAGTGGTGAGTCAACACACCGATTACTGAGCTGGGAGACATTGCCAGGCATATCGCCAGGTGAAGAGGCATAAATCGAAACTTAAAAAAAAAAAAAAAAAAAAAAAAAAAAAAAAAAAATGGTGTACCGTGTATAAACCGCACCCCCGACTTTGAATTTTTTTCGGCGGCAAAAAGGTGCGGTTAATACTCCGTTAATTACGGTATACCTTTGGGATTGTATTGGGTTGTAGCCTTTTATTGAGTATCTAGCACTAATGCAAGGGTCACTCTGTGGCCTGGACCCACCCTCCTCAGGTCATCACCTTTCTTCACCTGAGCCAATTATTTGTAACCTCAGGGTTTCACCATCACTTCATGTGCTTTACAAAAAACAAAGGCAAAGCATCACTCTTATCAGCAAATGTGTTAGTCCAGGCTTCACCCTTTGAATTATTTGCATAGGTGATGCTTCACTTTTGTCAGTTTTACATAGGTGAGGCTTCACTTGTGTCAGTTTTCCATAGGTGAGGCTTCACTTTTGTAAGTTTTCGGCCGGTCTCAAGCTTCACCACTGTTTCAGCATACTGGCCATTTGCATAGTTCAAACATTGAAATCTCGCGAAAATATAGGCTAAGTTTTATGCACAGATTTCGTTAATAATCAATCGTAAAACAGGGTCGGAGTAGTACCGTCTCAAAATGATCGGAAAACTCTGAACTTTCTATTTTTTTTCAACTCACCTCGCAAAAACTTGAGGCCAAAACTTGGCACGATCTGCGCTGCGCATGCTGGGTACAATACCGACAGCTCGTAGGCTACTAGTCTCGTTTCCAGACTTGAGGCTGGCCTTTCAGGCACGTATACTGCGAATACTCACGCAACTAGTTATGTGTAGGAGACTAGTAGACTACTCGAAAACGATCTCGTGAAATCTCGAAATCAGTTTCGCTGGAGAAAAGTTCGGTGACCTCAGGACGATCACTCTGCGAGTGCATGAGTGACCGGAATAAAAATTAAATAGTTGTTTTGAAACGCACGATTTCGACATGATTTCGACATATTTTCGACGCGACCGGTAGTGGCTTCGATGTCACATCACCTGAACAAACAAGGCGACCGATTGGATTCGATGTCACATCACCAGAAAAAACAAATTACTCGTCAAAGCTTCACACATTTCATCAATTTGTATAGTAAAGCTTCACCCAATGAAGAAAAACGAACGTTAGGACTTCACTACAACAAATAGGTCAGGGTCAGGCTTAGGCGTCGAGTCGACGTCGATATTTGGCGACCTCTGAGGAGGGTGGGTCCAGGCCACAGAGTGACCCTTGCATAAAAGCAGTGCACTGTCATTACAATAATAATTCATGTACTGTTTTTTCATGGTTTCAACTCTCTGTGCTCAGTAATATCTATTTACATTTAAAATGTCAACTCACACTGTACAGATTATCCAGCAGTACTATACCCTAACCCTACCCCTAATCCTAACTATACAAGTATGAATGTGTAATACTGTGCCAACATTTGAGCCATTCTAATTGAGGTTTTACATTTATAGTAAGCTGTAGAGATAATACTAATGATGAAATAGATTTTGCTTTTGAGGGCATTGTCCCAACATCAATTTAACACTATAATTACATCAATTAACAACATAAATGTGTCTGTTATCATGTGATAGTTGCACAGTGTGTGGGCGCAGCAGGTTTCTTATTTATGTTTTGTTTAGCTAATAACATCAATACCAAATATGGCAGAGGAAGCAAATGTCTATTTGGGGCAAACAATGAAAAACAAAACAAGTTTGGACGGGAAGTGTATATTAACTTAGGCCTTTTCCCAGTAATGCCTGTTAATGTTTATATTAAAAACAGAGCTTAAATCTGAAGTTCACATTGAAAACATTGTAAAAAGTATGTGTTTTATAGTTATGAGAAAATATAAACCATTTGTAATTTTGCAGTTGCTTCATTTTGTTAAATTAGGGCATTAAGCATTGAGGAAATAATAATAATAATCTGGATTTATAATAGCGCTTAATACGGAATACCCTCTCTTAGCCCTTTACAGATATACCTATGAAAGGTAACGAGATAAGTCGCGGCAAGTTTCGTTCCGGCTTGGAGGACAAGCCAAAGGAGGGGAATAGATGGGTGAAGGTAGCCTTGAAGACCCTTCACACTGACCCTAAGCCCTTTTCTCAAGCTCAGTTGATTTATATTGATGTAACAATTGATCGGAGGTTTCAATTTCATTTAACACCTAGGTAACGAGATCGGCCAGGGTGAGTTTGGTGCTGTCATGAAGGGCATTATGTGGATGAAGTAGCCTTGAAGACATTGCGCACAGACCCCAAACCCTTTTCTCAAGCTCTGTCTATTTATATTGATGTAGCAATTGATCAGAGGTTTCAATTTCATTTGACACCTAGGTAACGAGATTGGTCAGGGCGAGTTTGGTTCCGTCCTGGAGGGCAAGCTGAAGGAGGATGGCAGATGGGTCAAGGTAGCCTTGAAGACCCTTCATGCTGACCACCTGCAGACCGGTCAGAAGGAGTTCTTGAGGGAGGCCAAAGTCATGTGCGGACTGGACCATCCCTGTATCGTCAAACTCATGGGAGTTTGTCTGGGTCCCCCCATGATGCTGGTAAGACTCTTGATTTTATTTTTATTGATGACTTCATTTGGATGGATATAATAGGGCTACAGTCAAACTTGCATTTAATAGCGACCACCTGTATAGAAAGACCACCTCTCTATAACAACCACATTTTTTGTTTCCCTTGAATATGGTTTCTTATTGAAATCTATACTAAACGAACCTGTACACATTATGATATAACATCGCTATGAGCTTCCAAAGAGCTTTGAAAATTATTACCCAAGCTTTAATAGCTCCAGCAGCTGTTATTCAATTCAATTCAATTCAAAAAGAGTTTATTCGTCAAATGATTAGCAGCCAAAGGCTGAATTGCACATTTGTTACATTTAAAGATATACAAAATAAATTATTGACAATAGATACATAAAAACAAAATTGCAAAGTGCACGTTACAAACCAATAGTAAATGTTAAAAGTTTAAAAAGTGATGAGTGGCAGTGGGCATTCTCGTGGTGACGTGGTATCAACGCAAAGTGCATTTCAAGGAATAATCCTACCATGTACCCATTTACCTAGCATTGGTGGAGTGTAGCAAATGTAGATAACTGTCTAGCAAAAGGATGTTAGTGTTGTGGCAGGGATTCGATCCCCGAACTTCGTGGTTCACAGTCTGAAGACTTATCCACTGTACTTAAAGGTACTATGTCCCATTTGCAGGCCAAACAAATGAAAAGGTTAAATTCCAATGGCATTGGAAAGCCAATACTAATTCGGAACTTCCCTTACGAAAGGGCTTGAAAATGGCTTTCAGTGGGAAAATAACGACCTTTAGTTGATGAATCGACCTAAGTGATTGCAATCATCTGAGTAATAGTCTGATTTTCAGGGCCCTTTTACAGAATGGTTGTACGTTTTGTGCTGCACAAAGATTAAATCAGTTTAATTTTGGCCATAACAAGCAGTGGGTTATTGATGTAGACAAATGCTTTAATATGTATCTGTTGCCGCTTATTTAATGTATGTTTTACCAAAGAAAAAAAAGATGTCAGTCAGTCACTCAATAGTGTTTCCTTGCATAATTTGAATACTAGGACACTACTAATGTTTAAATTTCACAGCTGGGACATACATGACATATTCATAATTCCTGCAAAGTTCTACAGAATTTGATGTTGGCTGCAAAAGGGAAATAGTATCTTGAAAATAATACATGAAATTTCTCAAACTGCATTCATCCGTTTTTCATCGGACCTCTTCTCTTTCTTTTTCCTCAGGTCCAAGAGCTGGTTTCTCAGGGAGCCTTGCTAGACTTCCTCCAGAACGATTCCATCACGGCGTCTGACCTGAAGCTCTGGGCCACGCAGATAGCCTCGGGGATGATGTATCTGGAGGGAAAGAAGTTTGTTCATCGGGATCTGGCCGCGAGGAATATACTGCTCGAAAACAAAGGACAGGTAAGTAAGGTGTCTTTGAAGAGCAGGCCTGATAATTACCCGATTTAAATCGGTTTCCCAATATATTTATTTTTTCCTGATTTTTATTTTCTTCCCAATTTATTTATTTATTAATTTATTTATATTTATCTCAATTTTCCTAAAAAAAAATAAATTAAATTCCTGATTTTCCTGATTTCCCCCTCATTTTCTCTATTCTTCCCTATTTTTCCCAATTTTCTTACTCAAAAGGGATGCCATTGTCTGATGAAGTTGGTGGTGGTCGCCCCCTTCCCCTTCCTCTTCCCTTCTTCCTTGATCCCCTTCTCCCTCCGCCTACTTATCTCCATCCTTATCCTTTAGTGGTTCATTTGCTCATGACTAAAAATGTATTCAATAATTTTTTGGGAAAAAACACATTGGATCATTATAAGCAACAACAACTAAAACCAGGAAATATAAATAATGTTCAGTGATATCACCATGACTACATCTATGAACCTGCAATTATTTGTATACTTTCCATTTTATGTATTAAAAGTGAAAATACTTTAATACAAACTAGAAAATTATTTTTGAAGCTGTATAAAGAGTGCAACTAACAGGTAAAATAAACCTACTTCTCTACATCCTTATCCTTCAGTGGTTCATTTGCTCATGATTAGAAATGTAATCAATATTTTTTTTTTTTTGGGGGGGGGGGGAAACACATTCGATAATTGTAAGCTAAAAAACAAGAACAGGAAATATAAATATTGTTCAGTGATATCACCATGACTACATCTATGCACCTGCAATAAATTGTTATTCTTTCCATTTTTATGTATTAAAAGTGAAAATACTTATAAAATAGAAAAGTATATTTGAAGCTGTATACTGATTGCAACTAACAGGTAAAATAAATGCTCATTAGTTTCTTGCGCTTGATAGAAGCAAACCTTTCTTTAAAAGAAGAAGAATTGCACAACAATACACCACATACATTGATTTGATTTGATTTGATTTGATTTATTGGTTTCTGCATCTTTTTTCTTTTTTTCATCATACATCTTCATGAACATAATATGGTTTGATACAATATTTTAAGTGTATATAATTTTATACAGATAATAAACGAAATTAAACAAATATATTGAATGCATAATTAACATACATTAGATGCAGGAGGGCTACAGAAATAAGCAAAGTAGCTTGACGTGCCCGCAGCCCTCAACTTAGATACAACAATAAAAATATAAATAAAAAAGAGTGTGACTTGCAGAGAAGAAAAGGAAAGGGAAGAGAAGGAGCGTTGGTAATAATACAATAAATCTCATACATCTGCTGATTGAATGCAAGTTCATTCATGGATTGCTTTCATCCTCATGTTTAATATGTTTAGCTAATTGAGAAACACTTAAATCTTTAATCATCAAAATAATTATGCAAATTTTTGCTAATCCTTTCTCATCTTTACTCATCATATTCCAGGCCAAGATCAGTGACTTTGGACTGTCGAGGGCGACAGGAGCCAACAACGACTACTACAGATCGACAACAGGTGGACGCTGGCCGGTCAAGTGGTAAAATAAACATTAGGCCTCATTCAGATGTGATTCAGGGGGGGGGGGGGTGGGGGGTATGAAATCAATAAAATGCTTTGGAAAAATAGGATTTTTTTTTTTTCATAAATGAATGATTACAAAAATTGTAAGTTGCCCACAACCAAGGACCCTTAGTGGGCAGTATACCAAAAATTATTTCATTATACAGTCAAACCTGTCTATAAAGGCCACTCATGATGGGAAACAGAAATAATTGCCACGTTAGACAGGTTCTGCAACACACATTTCTTTCTCAGGGAGACAAAATACTTGGCCAGTATTGACAGGTGGCCTTTATAGAGAGGTGGCCACTAAAACAGGTTTGACTGTACTTATCTTAGTGTTATATGGTACTGAAATAGTAGTAATAGAAATATGGTTGAATGTTTGCACCGGATAGATATCAGTATGAACTCTCTTCTTCCCGAGATTTCTACAATTTTTAATACCTTAGCATTGCGTGGTACCCATTTAACCATTCAGGACAGCATTTATCTATAGGGCTAAAATGTTTATCAAATTGGCAACAATTATATATATTTTTCTTTTATTGCTACATTGTCTCAGAAAACAATAAACATGGATGAGAATTTTGTAAAAAAGTTTATAAAGGTTAAAAAGATAATATGAATAATTTTGATTGAAAAACAATGATTTCTAATCCCTAAACGTGTTACAATTATGGATTTTGAAAATTCGTGGCATCAAACACGGTATAGTGCATACATTGTGTTGCCGTTAAGCCTGAATCCGATGACCGGGGTAATAATATGTGCTGCGCCTAGAAACAAAGTATTAGGCGCATTATAAATTTGAGCTATTATTATTAATATAGTCATGAATTAAAAAATGGATGCAGTGTGTGCAGAAATCTTGTCCCTTTGTTCTCACTGTTTTACTGGTTTGCTCTTCTCTGCATGTTAAGGTATGCGCCGGAGTCTATATACTACGGAACCTTCTCCCACTCGTCCGATGTATGGGGTTTCGGTGTGACGCTATGGGAGATGAACTCAAGAGGAGCACAGCCGTACGGGGAGAAAACAGGCGCCGAGGTAAGATCCCGGGATTAACGAGTATGGGAGACCAGGGGGTGTTTCACAAAGATCCTAAGTTGAACTTAAAAATTATGAAAAGCCGTTAGCATCTTTGAAAATATTTTGTAAAACTTATTTTAAAAGGCATGAAATGTTGATTCAAATCATCCATATTTTCTATTATCAAGGAGATTGCGGAATTTATGAAAAGTTTATAATATTTGAATTTTTGCTTTTGGATATATTTTATTTTAAGGCTACAAATGGCTCTCCATAATGTTTAAGTCCAGCTTAGAGTTAAGTACGACTTAGGATCTTTGTGAAACACCCCCTGGGCCCCATTTCACAAAACTTGTCATCAGTGACAAATGACAGTTTTTTTTATGAGCTACATGTAGTGAAATTTGCTTCTGATTGGTTATCAGTAGATTTGTCACTGATCTTTGTCATTTGTCATAGAAAAAAGACTTTGTGAAACGGGTCCCTGTGCACAATCTTTCTGTTTTTTGTTATTCTGTGTAATGTGGTATCATTGACAATTCAAAATGAAAATGTGTTAAGTGGAAGTCCACCCTGATGTTAAGTTGGTTTTGATTTAAAAAAATGAGAGAAAAAAATTATTTAAATTTTGAGCAATATCTGATTAAAAATAGGAAAGTTATACATTTTGAAGATTTCATCAGTGAAACACAAATTGGCACCACTGTGACAAATCTTGCGAGCTCCTGTCTAATTTGCTCTGTACTGAAAATTTCAAAAACTTTCATTTTCTTAGTTATTGATGGCAGAATAAATTTGTTTCATACATGCCAATTTGTGTTTGCTTGATCGCACCTTCGAGAATTCATCACTTTCTTATTTCAACCCGCTTTTTGCTCAAACTTTCACTGACGAGTTTGTCTCATATTTCTGCTTCTATTCAAACCAACTTAATATTAGAATGAACTTTACCTTTAACGACGTGTATAAAAATAGGTATTATAGTATTTAAGTTGGCAATTTACACAGTACTACGTGGTACATGAAGTGTTGGAATGTCATTATTCCCTTGCTAATTGGAAAGTTACTTGGCTTTATGATGAAATGTCAAACCAGACAGTATTATTTTTTATCCATCAGCTGGGAATTTTTAATTTTTTTATAGTAAAGTAGGATTAAAATGTTCATATTGGCATTTTTTTTGGAACAAGTATTGATTTCTTGTGAAATAAACTTAACAATTTTTTTTTTTAGCATGTTTTCTTTATCAGGGTTTACCTCCTTTGTCAATATCTACATTTTACATCTGCTTCTAATATTAATAAGCACTTGTTGTCCTGTCTTCATGCTACTTGTAGGTCATCAAGCAAATAGAGAACGGTCATCGCTTGAACAGGCCCGAGGGATGTCCGCAAAACGTCTACCAGATCATGAACAAGTGCTGGTCTTACAAACCCTGCAACAGACCAACCTTCTCACAGCTCAACGACATGTTCCGGGACGATCCCGAATACGGTGCTTTCTACCACAGAGGGGTCCATAACCCCCCGAGCAGGAGATAATAGTCTAGGTCCAGGTCAGGTAGTCCTGGTCTAGTTTGTCTAGTCCCTATTTGTAGCCAGAAGTGCATTTCTACAGCCAAAGCAGTCAGTAGTAGTCTTAAGGATATATGTTTTCTCAAAGAAAAAAGTATTGTATCCCAAGGAGAAGGTAGTAGCACTGGTACAGGGCTCCATTTCACAAAACTTGTTATCAGTGACAAGTCACAGTGTTAGTTATAAGCTACTGAAATCCTTGCTTCTGATTGGTTATCAGCAGATTTGTTACTAATTTTTGTCATTTGTCATTGAAAAAAGGCTTTGTGAAACGGGTCCAGGTCAAGTAGTTCTTGTCTTGTTGGTCTTAGTCTAAATTTGTAGAAAAGCATTTCTACGGCCAAAGCAACTGATACTGTAGTCCATGGATACATGTAGGTGGTTCCTTGATATCACAGAAAAACTCTGAGCTTGTAAATCTAGGTCCAGATCACGTAGTCCGGGTCTATTTTGACTACCGGTAGTCCAAATTTGTAGCCAGAAGTGCATTTTCTACCAATGATGTGGTCCAATATGTCCAATATACGTTATATTTTTAAACTCAGCCACTCATATTTTGCTACCCCAACTACGGTATATACAAACTCATGTCATAATCACTCCTAAGGATAGCAGCAATAATGATCATCATACATACCTGCAGGCATACCTGTATAACTCCATGCATAGAATTAAATTAATACTTCAGTATATTAGGGCTAGTAGAAGCAGTATCAATCTACAAAGCTTATATTTGCTTGTTTTGGTTTGTAAATACCTGAATATGATATATAAGAATTTAATAATGATCTATTTTTGTTCATGACGATGATTATGATATGTATATCTGGATATACACCGGCAGGTCTGGTTATATATTTCTGTTTCAAAGAAAATGTGAAAAAGAAAATGAGGGAGAAAAAAATTGCATGTACACGATACTATATTTTGTAGAAAATGTTAAAGGAACATGTGTTTTCTTTAAGAAAAAAAAATACAAGGATGATGCAGTAGATATAAGTAATATTTGTTTAAATTTTGCACTACTGAGAAAAAAATATTACTTTCTTTATCATTCTTTGTTTAATTTCTTGTAACCATGAAATGTAAATTATTTTTAATAAGAGAACAAGATTATGCATGTACATGTATGAAATTAAAAATCGTATGTATACATTTTGGCATTCCAGAGAAGATATATATTATATGTAGAGGTGTTGTTGTCTAGTGGATATGTCACCGGACTGTGGATCACACGGTTCGCGATTCAAGTCCCACAGCGGCATTAATGTCCTTTGGCAAGACATTGATCTACATTTGCCCCCTCCATCCAGGTGTTACATGGCTACCCGGTAGGATGCAAACGTTAAGTAAATCAAAGTAGCGCCAGGAGAATACCATGCCTTAAAGGGATCCGGTAACTTTGTCTCAGATTCTGAAACAAAATCCTGGATTTAGCTCATGCTGCAATGATAATTATAAACCTTTAGGTCAGTCAGGAACCCCATACCATGACTTTTACAAGCCGATCGTCTATCTGATTATCAAGATATTTATGATTGAAAATCGAACTTTCATTTTGCGTTTTCTTAACGGTTTTGATAACACTACAGTCTATTGGGGGAAATGAGTATAGTAAAACCGGTCACTCAAAGGTTTTTACTTTTTTGAGGCACTTCATGATCATTTTCAAGCGCAATTTTTTTTTGGCTTCAATATTATACCATATCACAGACACTGATAACATGTAGGGCCATGCATCTCAGATGCCTTTAAAAGCATAATCAAAATCAATAAACTATAGAAAATATGTGTATATGCAAAGAAAGGATATGTTTTTTGTTTATTAAGAATATATATCTATGATTGTAATTGTACATCCAAGCATTCCCATATAATAGTGTTGTATTAGTGGTACAAGATTATTTCAGTGCTCACTGATTATGTGTTAATCTTAAAAAGTAAATTAAGTTTATTTAATTTGTAGCTACTGCACATGTGAAACTACTCTTGTATCTCATTAAATTTGTAAACATCTCTCTGTCATAGCTTTTTTTTGACCAAGATATGCCAAAACCATTTTTTTCTCACTCAGAATAACAAATCATGTTAATTCTAAAGCTGTCTGACAATAACAACTTTATTTCTGTATATTTAATTTATGAGATACAAATTGTATTGAAATGTTTGAAGAATATAATGTAATCGTGTAATTTTATTTCAGTTTAGTGGCAAATGTTAGTTTCACAATCATGAATAACATTATTTATGAAAGGGGGATGACAAATTCCTCAGATTCTTGCATACATCTCTATTTCATTTAATCAGGATTATTGATGCACCGCTGCATAAGATTTGCATTTTCAATATTTGAGGATATTCATGAAATGTTTTGCCGTAAAGAGAGAGTAACATGCTTGTGCATGGGCTGAAAAAAATACTGCACTCTGTCTACAATTGAAGTTTAGTAATCTAACGTTTGCTTCTGCAACAATTGCTCAGCGATCATTTAATTAATAATAATCTTTAATGGTCCACTCCAAATTTTTTAAAACAGAAACAGAAATTTATTTTGCCCAATTGATCGTGAGCCCGGTAGCCACTGAGCAGCGCCAGATCGACGTCAAAGGCGGGAATGTTGGAGGGTAGGATTTTGGTTTCAATTCGGTCAGGGTATTTGGATTAGGGTTTGGCTTAAGGTTCATCGCAGTGGTGAAGTTTGAAATCCACTGGATTTTATTCTCTGGGGAAAATTAGCTGCAGAGCAATCGTCAACCTCACACATATTGTACAATCTTTGATACTTTTATCATTTTCTTTATTATCTCAAAGAATATTTAATTTTTATACCCCAAAAATACCTTTTTTTCTTTTCATTTGTAATTTGTAATATCCTTCTTTTTTTTTTACTTGCGTAGTCGTGGCTGTAGTTTGCAGCTGACTATCAAAAGATATAGCATGTAGTAAAACTTTGATCATCTGGCATTTGCCTTGGCAACAATTTTGTTCAGGCTTTATTTCATCAAAGATATGGATTAAGGGTTGCGGTTACGTTATGAGTTAGTTTAGGGTAAAAAGGGTTAGGATTTGGTCCAGGGTGGAAGTTGATTGCATAACAATTGTTGCTGGAGCATCTGTACCCACTCCTCCCCGAAATTTATTATGTTAATGTTATGCATGCAGTGCAGACAAACACTGCTTGAACAAAATGAAGGCTCGTCTAGATTTGCCTGATATAGCAACAACAAAATGATTTGTGGTGTAAAATTAATATAAGAAAAGTATAAACTGTATTGATCAAGGGTATGAATTGAATAGCCTGTTATTCCATGTTAATTGGAAAGAGGAAATGTAATTCATAGCATACGTATTTGAATACATTTATGTTGCAAAGATTAATTGTGACTTTAGAACCAACATGTATTTGAATACATCTTCACAACAAAGATTGTGAATTTTAGAACTAATTGTTTCTTTATTTTTAAAGTACGTGTAAGCAGAAAATCCACCCTTGTATACAGGCAATCATTCTGTATGTACCAAGGCTATGGCAACTGCAGTAAATAAAACAGTATTTCCAGCAATCTCTCGATACCTTCAAAAATATCTCAGAATTAACTCACCTCTTCTGTTAGTAACATAACTGTTATGCCTATTTCAACATATATATGGAAAATGCGCCATATAAATACATTATTATTATTAATGCAAAACAACTCGTACTTGTAGTATGAACAAATAGCATTGTGTCTTTTTGCCCCATTTTTAAATCAAAGGTATACAGGTACATAAAGCTGCACATGTATATTTATTTTTTGTCCATTTGATTGTATTTCCTGCAATAATAAATTGATGATCCATTTACCAGAACCTGAGATATGATATGATATTCACAGTAATAGAGATTTCCTTTGATACATAGGACCAATTATTTTCTACTTCCACTATTTACATGTACCATTGTGCTTTTAATAATTTCAGTAGAGTATATATATATATATATGTATATTTTCTTTTCGTATTGTATGTTTACATGTAGTCTAATATACAATGCCACTAATATCTATGATTGTAATTTATGCATCAATGAAAATAAAATGGAATTTTCTGATACAAATGTGGTCTACTGTGATAAATTTCATGTACTACCCTCTCACTTTTATTCTGTTCCAGCTTTTATTTTCAGCAATTTACTATTCAAACGAAAGGAAGTAAAAAATAAATATCGTGATTTCAATAAATAAACACATGTTCATTTAAATAAAGTACACAGCCCCTTTTTCCAATTGTAATTTTCCAATCCCCCTCCCTTTTTGGTAATGAAAAGGAAATCATTTTTGATTAATATATCAAACTTTCATCATGTATGATCTTGTATTATTTTATATTTTCCTACACCTTCCCCTCTCCCCATGACTTTCCTCTGTGTATTTCCATATTGTCCTCTTTTGTCTTTTTGCTATACTTTTAATAATCAGGAGTACGATTGTCTATGATTTGATGCCTATTCAGCTTCTGGTTGTTAGTATTCTGATCATTATTCAGAATCTAAATCAGTGAGATGATGTTTGTTTAGATTTCCAGATCTAACATAATTGCCATTTCTTTGAAAATCGGATTGCAGGCAGGAGGATCGTGTAGTGTGCGTTGATGAACCAACACAAATTTGATGATTTAAGTTATATAAATTTATATGTATATATGTCAAGCCCTTCTCTCTTGTAATTATTCTCTTTTCTTACCCACCCCCTCTCCATATTTATTTATCTATATTTTGCCCTCTTTCTCATTTTGTAACCATTTGCTATTCTTTAATAAAGAACAACACATACATGTTTACATGTTTACTGTACACCTCAAATAAATCATATGTCAATAAAGAGAATTACAATCACCAATTCAATTTTTGCAAGCGATTCATTTAATCCCACTAAATATGAAATCATATATTACTTGAAATATTGCACAATTTCTAGTCTTAATTGACCGGGGGTGATATTCTGAAGGTATTTTATGGTTATTTTAGTGTAATTTTCTTTAATAACAAAGTCTAAATTGCAATTTGTCATTGGTGTTGGTGCACCAAATGTCTCTAATGTATTAACTACCAACATCTATGCAGTCATTAACAGATGGTTGTCCAAAATGTGAGATTTAATTGGGGGAAAATAACTCCCTAAAGTTGAGATAAAACAATTTTCAGAATATAACCCTGAGAGACTCTACATGTCTTTCTGCTCAGCAAATGTAGTTAATACATACATAGATCAACGTAATCAGACTATTTCTATGAAATAATATAAAAAGCCTTTTTCAAACATAATAGTACTAGTGTGCATAAGTGCTGTGCATAGAACAATCTATATAAAATATAAAACAATTTTCAGACCATCAAGTAACGAGACATGTACATTTAGCTACCAAATACGATATTATAAGGATATACAATATAGCCCCATGCATTAGGAAATAAGTAGGCTAAGAGGAAACATGTATAGAAAAACGAATATCTATATTAGTAATATCAGAAAAATCTCAATAACTCTTGCCCCATGCATTTGGAAATAAGTAGGTTATGCGGAAACATGTATGGAAAAACAAAACATCAAACATCAGCAAATATCAAAAGCCCCAAGGAATGGTGTTAAACATAAAATGTTACGTAGAATATATTCATGTCCAGCTGTTCAATAGAAAAATATTTTGTAAAGAAAGAAATAGAAATCGTATACTAGTAATTTCTTTGTGCAAAACAATGATAGTGAAGCGCTAAATAACAGCTAGATAGAACAATATACAATGTACATAATGTTAGTCCTACGTAGCAAAAACTAATGTACCGGTATGCAATTTGAATTCTGCCTATTGAGATACATTTATTTGAAAGTGAATGAAATAATTTGTATTGAGACGCTTCACAAAGGCTATGCATACATTTGGTTTCATAACAAAATTGGCCTATTGTCTACAATTACAGTTGACTGTCTACAACTTGAAGCAAATTTGGCTCTGATATGTACATGTACATTTTGGAATAGAAAATACATGCATACTATTTGTGCTTGGCCATTTTACACGACAGGAATCAGACTGGGATATTAAGTAGTTGTGATGAAACTAAGATAAATCTAACACAAAATACATATTACACACAATGTTAAACTTACATAGAGGTACATTTGTAAATAAACATAATCGCTCTGGAATAGATAATAAATGCATTCTACTTGTGCTTGGGCATTTTACGCAAAAGGAATCGGAATGAATTATTACGTTGTTACTGATGAAACTAAGATAGATATAACACAAACTGCAAGGTACATGTGCATTGTACATATGACACACATTATACAAAGAAAAAAATACATAGATGAACACTTGTAGATATAAATCAACAAAATATTCCTGACATGTACACATTATGCATTCTAGAAAAGAATAATAATACTATTTGTGTTTGGCCACTTTACACGAAAGGAATTAAAATGAGATGTTAAATAGTCATGATGAATCTAACAGACTTACGAGGTATATTTTCTCCATCCGAACTGACTACTACATTGAATACAACATCAAAAGTGAGAGTAAATAGGATACTCCTATCAAAAGCGATAATAAAACTCCGCGAAAATAACTGCTAAGACAATACATTACAACAATGATTTCAAATGATGATTTTATACATTCATTGTCGAGTTGCAAACATAAATATTGCACATCAAATAATCAGCAGCTAATTTGAAAAGCCCCTTGCAGAAAAAAAGACACATCGCTTTTACAAAGAATCAATACTAAATACATTTCTAAAGTACTTATATAATTTTACCTAAATATACATACATATCTGTTTTATATCTCTGACTATAAACTATAAACATAAAGACAATTATTCACAAAGGCATACTAATTTCAGGCCAGCTAGTGCCCTGTTTCATAAAACCTGTTATCAATAACAAATGCTAAATTTCTATGACAAATTTGCTCTCAGCCAATCAAATGCCACGATTTCGAAGTTTTGTGAAACAGGGCCCAGGTTTATGTCATCACTCAGATGTGACGTTGTAATTAACTGGCTGACGGCCACACACAAAAGAAATTATTCTTGAATTGCACAAAATTCAGTGTCAGTTGTGAATCAAAAATATTACACAGCGCACATTTTTTGTGAATCTGAACTTGCAAAATTTGTGAGCATTTCCTGCACGCGAGAGTTTCACGTTTTACAGTACTAGTAGTATACCATACCTGCCAACATTTGAAAATGAGAATTAGGAATATTTAGCACGGTATGCCTTCGAAAATAAGAAATCTGTACCCTTAACAGGCGTTCGCACATGCAGCGGCAGTGTAACTGGCAATACGCTGTAAATCTGTATAAAAAAGCGAATACATTCGCTGCTATAAATCAAAATTTTGAAAAAAACAGAATATTCCAGATTTTGGCGTCCTAAAGTTATTTGTAAGGGTTGGCAGGTATGGTATACTTGACTGTGGCTGCACCAAAAAAAGTGAATCCACCTCTATGAATATTGGTGGCAACGAAAAAAGCCTATCTTGAGAGTATTTTGTAGAAGATCTTTGGACGTTTGGTTCCTCAGATATGCTGCCCTTGTTGGTTCTTTACTCTGAAGAAGAATGTGAGGACAAGACCTGTAGGAAGAAAAAAAAAGAGTCTTTAGACCTTAAAGGCATTGTTTAACAATGTTTTCAGTTTAACAAATCTGAGATGCATGGCCCTACATGTTATCAGTGTCTGTGATATGGTGTAATATTGAAGCCCTACAAAAATTGCGCTTCAAAATGATCATGAAGTGCCTCTAAAATGTATATCGGTCAATCTTTGAGTGACCGGTTTTACCATACTCATTGTCTCTAATAGACTGTAGTGTTATAAAAACTGTTAGGAAAACAAAAAAATGAAATTTCGATTTCCAATCATGAATATCTTAATAATCAGACAGGCGATCAACTTGTAAAAGTCATGGGATTTCTGACTGACCTAAAGGTTTATAATTATGATTGCAGCATGAGCTAAATCCCGGATTTTGTTTCAGAATCTGAGGCAATGTTACCGAGTTACTTTAAGGGTTACAGTAGCTAAGGTTGCTTTCCACTCCCAGTGCACTAGTGATGCCATCCAATTAATAATGATAATAATTGGATTTATATAGCGCCTTTTCAGGGTATACAAGGCGCTTCCCTGAGGCTATCAACAAGTTAAAAAGAATAACAAATTTAAACATATTTTGTGGCTTACACCCAGTAATAAGATCGATTGATCGATCTGTAAGCCACAAAATATGTTTAAACATTAAATTTCTCCCAGGAAGCATTACATTTAAAAAGAATTGTAGAGATATTTTTTAAGATGTTGTTTTGAAGAAGTTAAGTGAAGTACTATTTCTAGAACTGTTGAGGTATGTTTTCAGATGTTTTTTTTAGAAGTTATGTAATATACTATAGAAGTACTATTTCTTATAAATGCAGGAATATTATTCTCCATAGGCCTGGGGGAAACAGATTGAAAGAATTTGAAGCCAGCCTGGAATGATGTAGATTGAAGTGAATATGGTGTTCTCAGGTGCTAGACGAGTGAGGAGATGTATTGGAGAAGAGTGGTTGACCTACTGTAAGCACCGCTATTTTCGCGTATTTAATCTTTCTCGCTGAGCAACCCCGAAACATATTCGCTGGTTCTAGAATTCGCATTGCACGCAATTAAGCCTGTTCAAAACGTGCATAAGAAGTCATGCTTATATTTTCGCGAGTTCTAAAATTGGGGCTGGAGGATCTTAGCGCGTAATCTGCGAAAATTTAATGTACAGCAAATATTTCTACTTTTACAGTAGCTGTAAAAGTTTGTACAAGTATCTGGTGTTGAATTCTGTCAGTAATTGGAAGCCAGTGATGATGATGATGATGATGATGATGATGATGATGATGATGATGATGATGATGATGATGATGATGGTGATGATGATGATGATATTGATAATAAGATGGAGAAGAAGATGAAAAAAAAAGAAATTATTGGCTGACTGAATAATGAAACAAAGAAGTAAATAAATAATGACATAAATAAATACACAAAATAAATAGATACATAAATATATATATATATATGAATATATATGACTAAATAGATATATAAATAACTAAAAACCTAACTAAATAAATAAGCACATATAAACATAAGTTAAACAAATTACAACTTGAAGATAATTGGGACTCTTTAGTGACTCACCGATGATGGAGAATCCACCCATGATCATGAACATTCCAAACCAAGATAGATGATCGTGAAGGGTTGACGCTAGCAAGGCTCCAATCGCCGAGGAGAGAGCCACAGAAGTAAACACAATCCCGTAGTTGGGTCCTATAAACTTAGATCCAAAAGCCCTGCGAATGGAAAGGTGAACCAAAGGAGAAAGTTATGAATTTGCAAGTTAAAACCTATCTGCACTAGTAAGGCCAGGAGGGATTAGACGCCCTGCATGGTCACTGGCAGGTGGTTCAATCAGCTCTCAATTAATATGAAAAAAATGTACCGCTTAAGCATTGTTGGCTATATAGAGGGCGCAACTAGATACAAGTAGTGCAGTCCCGCTTTAAGACAATCAAACAGTTGGGTACTACATGTTGCATCCAAATGCTTATGAAGAGGGGGAGGGGGAAACGAGGGGGGAACTTGTTGAATGCATTCCCATAGCTGTAGTGTCAGGGTTTGGGTTCAGGGTTAGGGTCAGGTTTAGGACTAAGGTTAGTGTCTGGTTTAGGCTCTACGCCCTAGGGTTAGTGTTGAGGCTACTTGTGTGGTTACGTATTCTGCAGTTGTCCCGAATCTCCACCATCACAGATTTCGACCCTTGACCTCACATGACCTGCCCGTGACCTATGACCTTACCTAGCAGTGGCTGTCGGGAAGAGGGCAAAGTTTCCAGAGAAGGTGAAGAAGATGCCGCAGATCCAGACAAAGAACATGGCCCTGCCTCCGTACTGGGCAGCAACGAGGGTGAGAAGGAAGATGGCGTTGGATCCAGTCAGTAAAATCATCGCCAGCTGATAAAAAAGAAAAGAAATTACGAAATTTAAACCTGGCTACTACATTAGTCCACTAATTAATGGATTAATGGAGTGCAAGTGGACGTCTTTATTCTGCACAAATTACGATTATCCTGTTTCCAAATGAATTAATAGAATGAACTCATTCATGAAAGTAAAATCCAGGTCATCACTGGTCCATTACAAGATCGAGCACGCGATCTCTATTTACTGGGAGCAAGCAAAACATTTCACTACAAATTGAAAGTTCTTCCATGAAGCCTTACAGTTAAAGCAAATGTCCTAATGGTGGTATTTAAAAAAAAAAAATTAGCAGATGTTTCTGCATTTATTGATAAATCAAATATAAAACATTCAAATAACAATAAAAGTATATAATATAATTGATTTACATTAGGAGTGACAACTTGAATACACACAAATAAAAATGCATAATTGAAAGCTTGAAAGTATGGAGGTAAGGAAAAATAACCAAGATAAATGCAGAGGCCAACTATCAATATAGTTGGTATAACACATATTAATAAGTCAGAATGAAGCAGGTGAGCTGAGGTATTTGTTTCCAGTTCATCGTGACTGTGCCATGGACCAGTGATGGCCTGGTGGTAGAGTTGCTGCCCGGCAAGCAGTAGAGGGCAGATTCAAATCCTGCTGGTTCCAAGATTTTTCTGACTTGTTTTCAATTACAAGATCGAGCATGCGATCTTTATTTACTGCGTGCAAGCCAACAAATTTCTTTATAACAAGTTACAAAAACTGTTCTTAGCTACTAAAATCATGGCATTTGATTGGATGTGATCAAATCTGTCACAGAAATTTAGCATTTGTTAAATTGGTAACAACTTTAATGAAACAGCGCCCTGGCATCCCTTGGATAATCACAGGAGACATATTTATAAGATGATGAAGCAGATCCTAATCAAATGATTGGTTGGGAGCGTACACGTGACCAGGCATTTATTTTGCCTAACACATAATTTTACTAATGACCGGTCATTAGTGAAATCATGTTATAAAACATCATTTTATAAAACAAATAAAACATCTTATAAAAAAAATAATACAAATCATTTTGTCCAGGCATTAGTAAAATTACCCACACTCTGTACCTTTGAAACAGTCCAAACACCCTCAGCTATCACCTTGGGCGTGTTAGACTGTTCCAAAGGTACCTTGTGTGGGTAATTCTTACTAATGCCCTTCACCGCTGTGTATTATTTGTATATTAATAACTCACCTTGTAGGAGAACCTGTCAGCCAACCAGCCCCAGAACAGCCTGCCGCCGGCATTGAAGACAGCGGCGAAGGATCCCACCAGAGCAAGGAAGTGGTCATCCTGGATAAACATCTGACCATAGGCCTGGACAAAAGGTAGAATATGAAAGCATGGTGGAAATGACAGAGACAGAATTTGTTTACTTTAGAGAGACTTACATGATCAAATGTAAGAGAGCAGTTATCTGACAAATAATTGTAATAAGAGTTCAATAAAATTGGAGACAAATACAGAATGAAAAAAGAAAAATAAATACACTAAAAGGAAGAGGAGTAACCAGCCAATAAATAGCCGAGTATCCACCTATATCCACCACCTGAACGTTTATAAAACCAAACATGAGAAGTCATGAATTATTAATACCTTCCCGGATAATATTCACTTGTGTAACAAAAGCACGTCTAGAATGCGGTGAATTGTAAAATGGTACACGTTTTATTGAAAACAATCCCTACCACTGCCACAATAATCCCTACCACCAGCACTACTAACAATACCACTGCCACATGTATCACTATCAATAACACTACTAATACCACTACCACTACTAGAATAACTACAACTTCCACTACTACTACCACTAACATTACCAATCCACATACTTGTATAAAAGTGTACAGTGTATGTACCATGTCATATTCCTCCTATGTACAACCCCTTTTCACTTTTCACTTTTCCAAGCAAAATACCTTGTAGAGACTCGAGATGAACATGATGCCTTGCCCGTTGACGAGGAAGGTTGCCCATAGCAACCAGAAGGCGGTTGTCCTAACCATCACTCTGGGAGGTAGGTCCAGGCCCGAGGCCTTGGTGTCCTTGCCGTTGTCTACGGGGAAAGGGATGCCGAAAGGGAATGGTTTGGTGCGATCCTCCTCGCCTCCTTCCTCGGTGGGACCGTTGGGTTCGGAGGCATCTATGGGCGTCGACCTCGCCACGGTCTGGGCATCCAGAAGACCACTCTCGTCGTTGTAGAGAGAGTTGTTGACCTGGGGGGTGTTTCACAAAGATTCTAAGTCGAACTTAACTCTAAGTTGGATTTAATTATTATGGAGAGCCATCTGTAGCCTTATAATGAAATGCATTCAAAAGCAAAATTCAAGTATTTTAGACTTTTTATAAATTCCACATCAAGAACATGAAATCTCCCAAGATAATAGAAAATATGAATGATTCGAATCAACATTTTATGCCTTTTAAAATAATTTTTACAAAATATTTTCAATGATGCTAACAGCTTTCCATAACTGATCCTATTGCATCTATTGCAGTACAGCGTAAATCAGTATTTTGGTCAGGCACTGCTTTTCATAAGTTACAATGGCAGTTTCAGAAACATTTTAAAGTGAAGGGGTATAAAGAAAACAAGGAATAACATAAAAATGCATGCATGGAACTTGGACTTGGGGTCCATGCAGGCCCTATTTCTTACGAGTGTGTACATGTATGAGTGGTATCAAGAAGATGACTCACAAGATCTTTTCACAAAAAATGAGATCCATTTAAGTATACCAGTAGTCGAACCTGAATATAGTGACTGCTTAAGGGAAACACAAAAAGTGGTCTTTGTAGAGAGGTTCCTTTAGTACATGTTTCAATGAGAAACCATTTTCAAGGGAAACAAAAAAAAAGTGGTCTTTGTAGACAGGTCGTCACTAAAGCAGGTTTGACTTTCTTATTTCTTTGTAAGTGTAATATTTGAATGTATACCAACATAGAACGTCTTACATACAAAGCAAAATATATTGGTGATCGCTATTGACCATGGGGCAAGCGTAGGCATAGCACGCACCATAAAAACACACTGACCAAACTCTTACGTACCCCGATTACTGGAGGGTCTTTAAGCAGCAGTACTCCTACTATCTGGATCACCAGGTAGATCCCTCCTTGTAGTACAAAAGACATTGGAACTTTGTCCAGTATAGAGTCTTGATCATAAAATCTGGAGAAAAAAGAAAAATACTCTTCACGTTAATATGACTTTGATAATTTTGTGCATCCAGTCGCCAAGATAAATATCGTTTGGGCGACTACCCATAGGGGCACATACCCCATATCATTACATTTGATTACGTTACAAAAATGGCCGATTCACGTTGTCTAAATTTGTGACAGAATCACCCTAACCTGTACAGAATTAATTCACAGTGCAGTTGCTACGTTTGCGGACAAAGCACAGGAACTCTAGCCATACTGTAAAGGTGTTGTGGTTGAGTGGATACGTCGCCAAACTGTCAATCACAAGGTCCGCGGTTCGAGTCCCGCCGCGGCACTAATGTCCTTTGGCAAGACATTGATCTTCATTTGCCACTCTCCACCCAGGTGTTAAAATGGGTACCCGGTAGGATGCGAAAGCCTACGTGGTATGCTTAGCATTTGAGCCTAGTAGCTCTTGTTGGAATGCTCCCCAGGGAGTGGAGAAAGTGCATAAATTGTGTGCGGGCAAGCCAGAATCTGATGACCGGGGTAATAATGTAAAGCGCTTAGAAACTCAGACATTCCCGACGTATTAAGCGCTATATAAGCAAAACTATTATTATTATTATACTTACTTGGCTGTATGGTCTTGGGGATCGGTGACATTCGGTGATAGGTTGTGGGGGTTGAGGTAGCCTGTCTGGATCTGGTTGAAGATGAACGCCCCGCCCCCAAAACCAGCCACCACCAGACCGTTCACAAGCCCCTTCTTCTCCGGCAGCCACTAAAATCAAGAAACAGAGAGAAAAGAAAAACTAATTTGGTGATCCAAAATTTTGAACCTGCATAACTTTAGGATTACCTCAGCACTTGTTCATTACTTATGATTATCCAATGTGTATGATTAACTATCATAATTTGTTCAAGGTTTTTGTGTTTTAAAGGTTAGCTTTGTCTAGGTTTCACTGAATTTAACAATACCTCTGCACAATACTCATATTTCCTCTAATTATTTACTACAAGAACTAAGCTTGATTCCCAAAATTCATTCAATTTCCATTCCTTCACTGAAAACTAGCCCATCACTTAATTTGATTATATGCTTATAAATCTCATCTTTTAAGTTTACACTTCATCATGTGAAATGAAATAGATTGTAATTGTTCTTATTTAATATGTATGTTAATTAATTGTTTGTTTGTTAGTTGTTTAGTTGTGTGCAAATGAAAATCTTTGAGTGACAGGTTTTACCATACTCATTTTTTCCCCCTAATAGAATGTAGTGTTATAGTTGGGAAAACAGTTTTTGAAATTTTGATTTCCAATCATAAATATCTTGATAATCAGACAGAATGAAAATAAAGACTGAATTGAACTAATATTAATCGCAACTTTTTTGCGATTGATATCAATCACAACTATTGGTTTGGATCAATTGCAGCTCTTTATAAGACGGGCCAAGATCACATGGTTGTTCTCACCTTCATTGCACAGACAAGCGGAGGCACGTAGGCTATGCCCACTCCCAGACCAAAGATGAGGCCGTAGGTTAACAGCAGCAGGAAAAATGACACTTTGATGGATAGGGCAGACAACATCATGCCCGCGCTGCAATGAAATATCAATGGAAGGGTACATGAGATAATGTCTGCTCTATTCAAAGCTTCTGAAATCTAAAACTTCTTTTACACACAACGCTGTAAAATGAATTAATCTGCACTAGTTTGGCCAGGAGGGATTAGACCTCCCTGCATGGTCACTAACAGGTGGTTATCTCATCAAATCAGCTCTCAATTAACATAAGAAAAAGGGGACCATGGGGGACCAATGGTCACCGATTAGGCATTGTTTGCTATATAGAGGGCGCAAGTAGCTATAAGTAGTGCAGTGAGGCGTTTAAACAAACAAAAATGGAAAAGTTTCTCAGTATTATGAAATGATTCTAAATGGTAATAAAGAAGAAGAAGGGTCTTAACTTTATGTAAAAGTATAAGCTAATGCTCTTTTCAAACTCAGCAGAAGATAGTCTTTTCAGAGCCAAAAGGGTGTTAACTGTGTGTTAAAGTATATAGAGTTAAAGGTAATACAAAGTTTTGGGAAATTTTGAAAATTGGGTGGATAGTGATTTTTTACAATTTTGATATATTTGGATGCCCCTGTGGATGTATTATAAGCACTAGAAAATTTAGCCCCTAAACTACTTCTGCTTTCGAGAAAAATTGAATATAAAAATTTACTGGTGCTCCCGGTAAATAGCGCCTACGGCCGTACAACGGTAGCTACATGTACGACCATGAAAATCTCAGAATATGTAGTTGTGATATATAATTTCCGAACGGGAACAACTAATCGGTAGATTTTAGTCAAGAAACATTGTTTTATAGCTAAATTTATATCTTGACCACGAGAGGGAGCTATACAACATAAAGAGTTTATTATTTACAATTTCATAACTTTAGACTCGATTTCAACCGCGACAACGATCACTGAATATTGTAGGACCGCATATATGCGTCCAATATGTTCATTTAAACCAAATTCATGACCCGGCCCATATCAAAACTTTGTATTACCTTTAATGCCCTTCTGGCTCTTCTGGCAGGTACCAAATAAATGGGTCATTTGATGAAGAGTTTTCAAAGAAATTAGCAATGCACCATATCAAATGTACAATTTTCTGCAGGTACGTGGTATAGCATTACAGGGCAAACCAACTCTAAAATCAGAGAATCAGAAAACCAACACTAAAATCAGAAAATCAGGGATGGTCTTTTCTTTTTTTAGAGGACCTGTCAGGCCTTAAATTTCAATATTTTTAGGGCAAGGCAACTTTTCTGTAGGGCACATTCCTATATTACAGCACAAATAGGAAGAATTGGAAAGGGCACAAAAAATCTCCAAGGCCAATGAGAGGGGCATTGAGGCCAATCAAAAGGGCATCCACGGCCATGGCCTTGGTGGTCTTGGATTAATTTAAGCCCTGACCTGTAATACTATAGCTGGTACTCTTCATAATATATTTTGAGTAGTGCCCAAAAGGTGGAGGCGCTTGGGAGAAAAAACAGAAATAAGTGATATTTTTATACACAAAAAAAAACGAGAGAATTATCCACGACTGCATCCCAATCCACTGACCAAATTGTCAATGTGAGATTTACATAGATGAAGTGATCTTATATCTTGAACGCTCACAACTTTCTTAATATTGGTCTAATTTATTTCAAACTTTCGCCATTCTTTTTGTGTTAATGTTAATTTCACACAAATGAACAAATTACACTGGTGGACTTCCCCAGGGATGCCAGTTAGAATTGATCAGAGGGCCTGCAAATCACCTAGAATGAGCTAGTTTGTACACAAAAAAAGCCTAAACTATGGTATGAAAATAACTCGCCAGGGCCTGAATTCAGGCTATTGCCTGAAAACTGGCATCCCTGTTCCCCTTCTTATCATCTCAATGTGCCCCGGCCTCATCAATCCTGAAAAAAAAGTCTTTTGACAGACCTTATCTGATTGGTCGATTCACACTCACCTGACCAGTAAGCAGCCAATCAGAGTTGTGATTCTAGGGCCTAGTCTGGATTCAATGTAGCCCCCGAGAACCATGGAGGAACCCTGGCCAAACAGCATCATGGCAAACACGAAGGATGACTCCTGTAATACACAAAGAAAGAAACGCGACGGTCAGACCGCAGCCGGTATGCTAATTTAAAATGCTAAATCTATCGATGTCTTTAAACGAATGTACAAGGACAATCTTTTTAAATCTGTGTGACACAATGCCTACCGTATTCAAATACTGCTCTTGACATGGCTTACATGTATTTCTCTCTCTCTCTCCCTCTACCTTCTCTTTCTTTCTTTCTCTCTTTTCTTTTCTACTTTCTACCATTTTCCTTATATTCTCCTCTTCTAATCTTTTTGGTGATATTTTAATGCCTTTTAAGTGACTTTATGTTTTTCCACTGTTAATTTGAATTATTACATTGTCATGTTTTTGTTGCTTTTTACTACTTCTAATGCGTATTATTCTTATATATTAGTTTTATACTGTTTTTACCTTTGCTTGTGAACTTAGGGGATTTTTATTATTTATATTTCTCTGTATTACTTTTTTATTCTGTTCAGGACCAGGATGTAAAACAGATTTTGTATCTACAATATGTATATCTCATTCTTGTTATCACGATTAAATAAATTTCAATAAAATAAAATAAAATAAAATAATAAGGCTCAAAGTGAAGATTTATTCAACCTCTTGTTCCTGAACTTGAATGATTTGGGTAGACTGCAAACTGAATGTGATTTTCAAGGCGATTTTGCAGCATCACGCTTATGTGACGATATTAAAGAGCGTTATCTTCAGTTGTCATGGCAGAATGCAATTAGTATACAATTCTTCAGAATCTGTTGTTTATTTCTATACCTAATTCAACATAATACATGATTTTCAAAGTATAATCTTCACAACATGAACTGACTGTAATTTTCCTACTCTTTCATTAGCGATTTTGTATGATGATTTGTGTTTGTGGTTCTTGACCCAAATTGTATAATTCATATGATTTACCAGAGAAATCATAACAATAAACAAAATATGTCAAATTCAAGTTGAAGTAAAGTTGTATTCTTGAAAATTTAAAATACAAATTTAGCCTGAAAAAAAATTTAAAAAAATGTTTAAACCCAAATTAAACACTTAAATCATTCTAAGCTGGCGTTAAATTATGCCTTTTGTACAAATTCTTGTTTATGTCAGGACCCAGCTGGCTCTCCCAAGAGGCCAGGGGCCGTATTCTGCAAACCATTATATCTATTATAATTTTATTCTCACCTGATCCTAGGCCCTGTTTCATAAAACTTGTTATGAATAACAAATGCTAAATTTCTATGACAAATTTGCTCTCAGCCAATCAAATGCCATGATTTTCAGTAGCTTATAACAGTTGGTGTAAATTATTATTGATAACATGTTTGATGAAACAGGGCCCTGATCCTGATCCTCCTCAAGGCTTTTGAAATTTTTCTTAAAGCCCCACTGCACTACTGATAGCTACTTGCGCCCTCTATATAGCAAACAATGCCTAATCGGTGACCACCTGTCAGTGACCATGCAGGGAGGTATAATCCCTCCTGGCAAAACTAGTGCAGAAGGGCTTTAAGAGTCAAAAGATAGTCTGTGCCTGCACAGCAGTGCTGTTACAAGCAATGGTAACCAATATCTGTCTACCGGTAGATCCCTACATTTTCATAGGGTTCTAACAACAAAAAAGCTGGATGATGCTTATTTGTAGCCACCCTGAAATGTTACACTGTCCTACCTGATATGAAAGAGTTGCAGGAGTGCTATACTTGCGAATGTAGGATGTCATATATGGTGCCATGTTACCTGCAGGCGAAGAAAAAAAAAGCAAGAGAAAATATTTAACAAAATTTATTAATGCTGACATCTACCTTAATAAATGGCTATCTAGTATTGAACTTTAAATGGGTTCACTTTCAGAATTAGGCATTTTAAGTAAACAATTTTGCTTTCATAGTGATTCTTTTTTTCCCTTTTTTTTCTGGTAGGGCATACTGACTCTGGTTATGCCGCTATGTGCTGCCTTTTTGCTGCTGATGGATGCAAACTGCATTTGTTTACTTTTGTATGCAGAAGTAGAGCAATAGATGGCAGGTAGTTAATAATGGTACTTTCACTATAAACCACATTGGTTTGGTTTACAAGGTTATATTTCATCCTTGTGCACTGAATAAGGGATGAGGCGTGGATCCAGGATTTCTTAGGGGGGGGGGGGGGCCCAAATTTGAGGTTATGTTTTATCCTTGTGCACTGGATAATGGATGATAATGAATTGCTTTCATTAGTCATATTTGCTCACCTACACAACATCTTTGCTAGCCATTACTGGCCCTAAATGATGCGGAAGTGAACAGCTTTAGATTCAATCCAAGATAGAAATTTTCAGTCTCTGATATTTGGGGTTGTTCCACCGAGACAATGTTTGGCTACACTGATCGCCTCTTTACAGAGACTGAAGTACATTATGCGGGTTAGTGAGGGAAGGTTACGCTATAAGTTTGTGTGTGGTTCCCAATCTAATCACGCACAGTTTTTCTCTCAAGAAAACGGACAGATTAGCTAAAAACTAAAGTAAGTCGCTAAATGTGATGACTTTCAATGTTATTTCGATAGTATATTAAAATTAGAACTATTTTTGACGGATTTTCATGTGAAAATCTTATCCTTGCTCCCCCCCCCCCCCTCCCCCACCCCTCCCCCTGGCCTGGCCTAGTGCGTGCGGCAACGCCGGCAAGGGTTACCATCTGTGTTTGAAGGTTGAAAAATGTCAGTTTTATTGAAAAATTCCCCATACCAGATGGTTATGTTTGTCTAATGCAATCCAAGAAGAAGTTAAAACCATAATCAACATTTCATAGGTCTACACCTATTCTTACATATGTTAACAAAAACTAAAAACGAATAAATATGAAGAAAAATTATGAATGAAATATTATTATGATTGAATGACAGAATAGCCTACACTACAGAATTGAGAATAGATGAACTGATGAAAGAATGAATTAAAGATCATTGACATTTAAACTGCATTAGTACAGCATGACTGGCATGACCCTATGATGGCATGTAGTCAAAATGCATCGTTAGATTGGAAGTGTTCAAGGCCAAGGCCAGCGGCAGGTCGGCAAAGACTTCATTTCGATTTCGAGGGCAGTCCAGTTTGACAACACAAAATTAAATGAATGCGTGGGACCGACAGACAAATATTTCCCCAACTCACCATAGCTATAAATCGTTCCCAATGTCAAATGGACTAAAACACCACCAGTCACAGCAAGCCAGCCCCTCCATTTTCCAGAGCAGCTCATCTTTGAATGTTGTTTTGTCAGTAATCTTTGTATTTCTGCTTTCAAGACTGTTCCATACGGTCATCATCTGGTGGGAATTTTCTCTGTTGTTAACAATAATAACAAGGGCAATGGGGCGTGCGGCTATTCTGCACGCACAATTAATTACAAGCACTAAATTGAAGCGCGCGCCGCGTACGTCGTCGATCGGGAGGCGTCATTTTTTTCTCCGGCACAGATATAGATTGGGGCTTTAAAAAAAAAAAAGAGGTCTTGATTTAACCCTAACCCTAACCCTAACCCTAAACTTTCCCATAGGCTCAACACGCACCTAACCCCAATCTGTGCCGCCGAAAAAAATAACGCGATCGGGAGAGGACCCACATTTATTATACTATCTTTCTAGTTTATCATCATATTTGTTTTCTTTCTTTTTATCATGCATAAACATTTTTTTCTCTTTGAAGGAAATTTTGAAAAATCATTGTGAAAAAGAAAAGAAATAATTGGAAATTTATATGCAAGCTGGACAGGGAAATTGTAAAAACTTTATATGCGATTTGTTTAAAATGTGAAACTTTAATTTTGTGAATATTTTTCTTCTGTAAATGTGTAACTTCATTTGCAAATATATTTTATATGAAAATATATTTGTTACCTTGGATGGAAATGTTAAAGTTTACTTGCAAATTTTTTTAAGCCTATGTGAAGATTGAAAGTAATTTTGTATAAAGTGTTATACATTATTTGAAATTTTCTTTATGAGAGAAGACAATAAAAACAATTTTTTTGTGGTTAAGTTGGATGGGGTTTAAATTTGTCATTCCCCGTTTGTTTGTTTTATCATTACTGGATTATATAGTAACTGAACATAACCTTTGTGTACATTATAGGAAAAGAAAATGGAAAATGTGTTGGCAAGTTGTACATACAATAATTGAGTTGAAATGCGCTCTTTAATTTCACGATTGTCAATTAACCGACAAAGTACATTTCCTGTCGTTGCTTATGATCTTTTAAATCTTGTCTTGTTGATTTATTATCATTATTATCATTTTTTGTTATAAAAAAAAAAAAAAAATCTTGTAAGAATGCGTGAAAATGCTCATGACTCCAATTGCGTGATAAGCCCCCTCCCCCACCACCCCCCAAAAAAATAAAAAAGTGGGTCATCAGCCCTGGTGACAAAGTTTACAAAGTTTTATTCGTTTGCTCATCACAAGTCATGACGTCTGCATAAAAAATATACATTTAATATTAAAGATTATATCAAACATGATTTTTGTTGCTGGAAAATCGAACGCTGTATCAGATATTACAAAAACTGAAGACATCATCAGACTTATACTCGTGCTACAGACAATTATTTTGTGTTTGCATCATCATGAAGCCTCTCATATAAAATAACATAATTATATAGTTCTACTATGATTTTCTCGTTATTCAGCTAATCTAAAACCTTTAATTTATATCACTGATCATCTCCGAGCTAATCCGGCCTTCGAATCCACACAAACTTCGTGAAGACATTGACATGATTAAGTCCAGTTTTAACGGAATAGAAAACGTAAAAGAGCATATTGAAAGATATTCCTGCTTTTATATCAAGGCAACATTAATTGTGATACAACATTGCTTTGATCGTTTGATTGCTCCTTGTAATTATGCGATAATATTATGCGAATAATGCATAACCTATTCTGTTATATTCTGAAATATTCAATTTTATTCAACATGATTGATCAAGAAGATTGATATTTGACACATCGGTGGATACGGGGGCAGCTCATGTGGTACAAAATTACCCCCTCTCCTTTCCTCCCTCACATCAATTTTGAATCCGCTACTTAATGGATCATGGAGCATATGGGATCATTATTTAATTTTCCTAAAAATAAATCAAAAGAATTATGTTTTCATAATTGGAGTACAGTCAACAAAGGCATAGACGTTTCTTTCTAAGGAAATGTTAATATTGCGGAACAGCAAAATAAAACGAGGAGCTACAACATTATACCAGCGCTAAACTTCATCAACCTTAACTTAACGATTAAGATTCATGCTTCTGGTGACATTTTCTTTGATCTCTATTAATGTTTAAGGGAAACAAAATCGAGCTGGCATTAACATGAACTTCAAACCCCAACTGTCATTACGTTTACTTTTGAAACGATTATAAAGACTTTCCGAAAAATGAACCTAAGTTAATTCCAATAGTCTTGTTCATTATAATATTGAAATGTGCGAACATTATAATTTTACAATTAATTTGAACATGATTTCTATGATGGGACAAACAACGGGCTATTCAAATTACCCTCAAGTTGATTCCTCGAAAGTCTTTTCTATGGTGTTCTAAGGCTTTCGATTATCCAGGATGCGACCGTACAGAAATACATTAACATTCTTACGAAAGTTAATGTCCGTTCGGGCTTTCAGAAGTTCAGATGCATTGACCAATATTGATATTCATCTCATGAATCCTTACCAAAATTCCATTTGTTATGCATTTCTTTGCGCAACAATGAATGGTGACCCCATAATTATCATTTTTCAAAGCACACGAGGCGTTATTTTGAGTGACGTCAGACTGCGTCAGAGACTCATGGTACGGTCTTGGAAATCGATGCCTTCTAAAAGGGATACCCTTCAAGAAAGAATGCAAAATGAAATCTTAGACAGTGCAACCACCAAAGGCGCATGATTGTCTTCAGAATCTTGATTGGTGTTCAAAATAACAGAGTAGAGATGACGCCTCGTCTGAAGCGGGCATCATTTTGTAACCATATAATTTATTTCCCTTCTAGATCATGCAGTTCAAATGTGTTGCCGGAGCTGTTCCCATTCCTTCATAATCGTTTGTGTTGATAAAGAACCTTCCTTTACGCCTCGATCTGTTTCTTCTGAGATCATCTGGTGGATGACTTCAGGCCCTTTCGTGCTTCCCACCCTTTGACTTTCAGAATCGGCAAAGAGGATTTTCTCCGGGACTGTTCCCTGTGTCGGTATTGGTAGACGTTGCGTCATGTCGCAGACGGATACAATTTTAGTGGCTGCAGTCTTAGAAGGCGTCATGCATCTATAGGTCGCAAGGGCCTTCTGATTACAGTGCATATCCAGTGGCACTCGAATCCTTCCTTCTGGATCACGATAGGCGAACATGGTTGGAGAACCTGGTAGAGATCTTGGCTGTACCTCGACCAAAGAGTCACCATCAGCGTAAGAACTTCGACGATGTATTCTGATGACTGCCAAGTCCTTCATGATGTCCTGCGGAATCCCGTTACTAGGTGGAGGGGAAACTTTGGGTGGGTTCGGTTGATAGGGGTAAGTCCTGGCTCGTTTACGGGGTGTTCGCGTTACGTTGTTCTTGCGAGAATCTTTGACTGATGAAAATAATTTCTTGGGCGTAAACCGGCCTGTCTGACCATCACTGTGAGACATTTTTGCAGACTCTGAGTGAGACAGTGAATCCAACGATGGGCTACTGCTTGGACCACTCCTAGAAACCTCCACCGACTTGCTTGGTGAAGTCATCATCTTATTAGTGCAGTCGTTCTGGCGGGGTCCTCGTTTGGGTGAATCTGACATTGCCATGTAATAATTACCATCGGGTAACTTGACAATGCCCACGACATCAGGGTTTGGGGAGTTCCTCAGAGACAGCATCCCAACGGCTGGTTGATTTGGTGAATCTTCTGTCTTTAGAGGAGACCCTTGGAACAGATGATTTTCCGAAGATGACAGCTTCTCACCGAGGTCCAGAGGGACATCGTAACATCTCGTTTGCTGATGACCATTGCCTTGGAAGGACATGCCCTGACCACCTTCTGCAAGTAACTTTCTGTTGAAAGCTTCTGTGCTGTCAAGTTGCCAATCACGTATTGCATGCTGCTGGTGCGTTGGTGGAGTACTGAACAAAGTCGGCAACCCCAGAATATCCCTGGTGTCTTTGACCTTTCCTGTTATTTTTCAAGAGTTTTTGATCAAGATAAATAAAATAATTAATAATCATAATGTACATAAAGCACAGAAACTCCTGATGTGCTTGGAAGATGAATGCAAGGAATTAATCACAGTTATTCAATAATTAGTATCTAATTCGTTATCATCAAGCTAAAAATAATGTAGATAGGCATTATAATGCCTAAATCTATTATAGGCGCATCTACTCATTTATATTTCTGCTATAATAGTTTCAGGGTTCACATTTAAACTTGCTTATTCACATCTCTTTTTAATTTTTCTTTCTAAATGAAAAAAGGGTTACTTATTATTAAGGATCGTCTACAAAAGCGTATACCAACATGACATTGTATTCGGACGGCCTGGTATCATGGACAGGTATTTTAATAGGTAATAGTCTAGATCTAGAACGATTTTTCATGCAAATTGGCATAGTCTATAGAGTCCAGTTTATCTAGTCTCATATTTGTATCTTCCATAAGTCAGTGTTGACATACACCAACAGCATGGTGGTCTGAACTTCAACAGAAGAAGAAGAAGAAGAAGTAGAAGAAGAATGTAAAAATGGCAAATACTTACCTTTTTCATTTTGTAGGAAAGGAAATGGATCTTTTTGGGGGTCTAAATCATATCCCTCGTCAGATGATATTTCTCCCTTGAAAAAATAAAAAGTATACAGTTGTGACCAAAGAGGAAATAAATGTATGTCTATAGCTTATTGGTTTCGACTTGAACAATATATGGCACACCTTAAGAATTATTCATCAAGAATAAAGGTAGATCTCAAGAGAACAAAAACAAGGGGTCTTCCCTTGTTCTAGGGTCATATCTTTGACGTTATATCCTGACTGATGGATCCTGTCAAGTACCGACGTCGTAGAAGTATCACTTTGACGACCATTGGGCATGTTTGATATTGATTTTCTTATTTTATTTCATGTCAAGTTCAATGTATAACATACATACAGATATGATAAAGTGAAGACAAAATGATAATGATAATGATAAAAAACTTGACAGGATAATCCATGAAAGCTGAAAAGTTTTTGTATGTTAATAACATTTTTATCAATTTCATATCAGACATAGCTCTAGGGTCTACATGTAGATTCTAGGCCTAGGTCTAGACTAATCTAACTCAGTAAGATATTTAAATAGGACAAACACATTTCCAATTGGATGAATATAGCCTTCATACACTCTAAACTGAACTGAATAAATAAATAAAATAAACAAAGTTCTCGTTACTTACAATCAACTCTTCAAATTGGCGAAGCAACAGTTCTCTTTCTGCTGTATCATCGAAAAGAAGCGAATCTTCTTCCCACAACTCGGGAAAATGCATCTTCAAAGTTCAAGTCTGCACTTTGATTTAGAACTGTATGCCCTTTTTTTTTTGGGGAGGGGGGGTCAGATTAAGCCCTCGTGAAATCCAGACAAACTCGAAAAGACTCTGCAACTCTCAAATTTACCCGTTCAGCTCAAGGCACCACATCAATTTTGAAGGACATAAAATAGAAATATGAAAGCACACGTGCTTTGATGTTTTATTTTATTTTCCTCATAAAATTTCACGTTGCTACGTAGATTCGCGCATCAGGCGCGCAACGTGACATTGCGTAATTTATCAAGAATGCATTGTGACGTCATGTTTAAGTCTCGTCAAATTTAGTCTACTACAAGTATTGGGGACATGATATAATTTTTCTAAGCATATTTTGTCAGGCCTATACGGATTTAATTAGGCCTATTCAGAGAGTAAAATTGCATTTATCTTAATATTCACGCTCCCTTTCAGCCTCTTACCCCATCACTTTCTCTCTCTCTCTCTCTCATTGGGGGACTCGGAGTGTGCCCCGTGTCCTATGTTGTTATCTTCACAATATCTGATGGGAATGTTATGAATTCCTTGTAGACTTATATGGGTTTCTGCTTGTTCACCTCGATATGACTCACACCGTGAAGCTATGAAATGATGGAATTGCTCTGTTTTAGTTATACTTTCTTCAACCACTGAAAATAAGCTCTTGTGCTTTCGTGTGCTATCCTGTTCAAGCTGACTAAAGTGACTTAATTTTGATATGTTATGCTTGTATATTGTTGTATGTTGGAGGCTTCGCGAATAAAATCAATCAATTAATCAATCAAACCATATGTGGACCCCTATATTCCTAAATCCTATACAATGTATGGATATCTTGAAAACGGTAGCCAGTCACAAGATTTCTTAATTTTCTTTGTTATACCTAAATTCAGCATGCATGTCAAGAGACAGATCGACCAGCGTAGGCTCTATATTCTAAACCATGGTCTTAGCCAAAATTATGAGTCACTGATCTTTCAGTGGCATGTTATTTTGGCCTGTTTTAAGTCTGACACAATTCGTTTTTGCCATATCTTCTTTACTTTACTCATCTTTTTTATAAGTTAATTGGGCCTGAGCCCCGCCCACAAAAGTTTTCAGAGATATAGACTGGGCCCCGCCCACTTTCTCATAGGTCATGTGACAAGCCTTTCTGTTGATCACATGACTAAGATAAACAATGATAGAGAATGGAGCTTCTGTCTGGGTTTTCGGTGTTCGTATCTGCTGTAGTTTTGCTTGTTTTTAGTGTAAAATCAAGTTGCTATCATCTAAAAGATAGCGCACTTTATAAATTAGATCCAACATGGCCAATTGACAGTGAAGCATTCAAGGGACCAGTTTACAGCGCAGCTATTGACGATGATAATGGCGAGGTTTATGTGTCACAGGTATGAAATCCTAGTCCCTCGTGTTGATTTTTCTGTAGTGATTTTCAAAGTCGATAAAAGTGTGCAAGTACGTGATGTCATGTGAGTGATGATGTGCAGTCATGCGTGACATCATAAGGAGAGTTTCTAACTATGAATCATTGAACATGTATGCATCTTAAAACACCATAAATTATTGTTTTTTATATATATATGTTGTCTACATTCGATGGGTAGCTTACTTTTTATTTTATACACAAGTGACATAACAAGAAAACAATTTTTTGTTTTTGTGTGCTTAGAAGTTAGACTCAGAGTTAGATTCAGGACAGGTTCCTGCCAAACTGACACAGCAATTAATTTCCAAGATTGCTAAGGCCAACGCCTAAGTTTAGTACTACAGAAAGGCCATCTTGTAGTGACAGTTATTAGTTTTATAGGATACGATTAAGCATATACTTTGTCTTGGTCTTCAACAAGATTAACAAAATGTTTGCATGCAAAAAAAAATCATGAATAGCAAGAATCTGTTAAGTCTTTCACATAGATGAAAATATTCTCTGATATAAAGATAAATGATTAATCATATTGCATGTGTTCATAATATTTCTTCACTTTAGTCGTTATTTTGATGAGTCCATTGGGCCTGAGCCCCGCCCACAAAACTTTTCTATTGGGCACACAGCAGCTTCAGAGGTATAGCACTGCCCCTCCCCCTTCCTCACTGCACCGCCCCTCCCCCTTTCTCACTGATTAAGATGTACTTTCGCTCTCTTCTTTTTTCTTTCTAGAGAGGTGATGGCATCCCCCATGTCCTTGTGTTTGACCTTGAGGTTGGCAGACTCCTGAGGTCGTTCACCTACAACGATAGCAGTACGCTGCAGGACTTGCATGGAATGAGATACCAGTTCAACGAAACCAACCAGCAGGGCTATATCTGGGTGACGGACGTAGGCGATGGTAAGTGGATACAAGCCTTAAAGATAATCTTGAGTTCTGGTAAAAAAAGAAAATGAATTCTCACAGAATCTAACGAAACTTACACTGAATGTTCAAGATTACAAATAAATGTCATGTGCCATACAATTTTGGAAGAAAATGTATACTGGCAGAGTAATGAGCATAGAAAGATAAGGAAATCAGGGTAGTACTAGCCCCGACATCATGTGTGTTGTCCCATATACATCTTTCTGTGTAAGTGATTGTTTCTTTACCAAGACTCTGCCAAATTTATGATGATTTTGATGACTCCAGAACCTTGCATTACACACCATTACTTACATGCTATATGATCAACTTTTCTGATCCATTCCACACCTTTTCTTTCACAATGCAATCGCATTACCAGAACTCAAGTTTATCTTTAAAGCCCCACTGCACTACTTGTAGCTACTTGCGCCCTCTATATAGCAAACAATGCCTAATCGGTGACCCTTGGTCCCCCATGATCCTCTTTTTCTTATGTTAAGTGAGAGCTGATTTGATGAGATAACCACCTGTCAGTGACCTAGCAGGGTGGTCTAATCCCTCTTGGCCAAACTAGTGAAGATGGGCTTTAACCCACGTTCAAACATATTGTCGGCTTTATTTTTAACTGACGAATCCGTACAGTAATATTTACGACAGAATCATTGGTTCATAATAACGGCAAGGATATAATGTGGTAAACTGCTTAGCAAAATTAAAATATAAACACTGCAGCAAAATCAAGTGACATAAGCATAATGTGTTCACATTAAGTCATGAAACACAGATAGATTGCTACATTAAGGGGCAGGGGTTGCACAAAGGTAAACGTTTTAAAATTCTTTACCCCCACCTGTTATTCATCTATACATAAAATTGCTTTATATTGCCATGTAACGTTTTACAGGCAATTTGCTGCGCAGTGTGTGAATGAGGCCATTTCATGACTGCATTCAATTTGTTCATTTTCTAACAGAACTACAGTGATTTGTACAGAACAAAGAATCTGAGGTCTTCCAGAAAATAGGTGGACGTACCGTAGTTAAGCCACACTCAACTTGCCACTTTTATAACTACAAGCTAATGTCTTATTTCCGTCCAATTTCTAACCACAGGGCTCCATGGACACACTGTCAAACGGTTACTACCAAACGGAACGGTCGATCTCACAATGGGCGTAGCGGGCAAGTCTGGTACCTCGCTACATCCTCTCATGTTCGGAGATGTTGCTGATATTGCCATCAACGATGAGGGCATCCTTTACATTGCAGATGGCGATGGAGGGGTCAACAATAGAGTGGTGAAAGTCGAGCTGAGTAAGTTGTACTTAATTTTGTAAAACACTGTAGATTTCAATTAAAGTCTGTCTGTACTAGTTTGGCCAGGGGGATTAGACCTCCCTGCAAGGTCACTGACAGGTGGTTATCTCATCAAATCAGCTCTCAATTATTTTAAGAAAAAGAGGATCATGGGGGATCAACGGGCACCGCTTAGGCATTGTTTTCTATAAAGAGGGAGCAAGTAGATACAAGAAGTACAGTGGGGCTTTAAGTGACTTTTGGAATTTATCCCTGTCTAAAAAGATGAAGATGATCATCCTTTGTTTCTTAATTGTTTGATCCAACATTTGATCAACCGTTGTCCCAGGCTTAATTTTGAACAAGATGCAGGGTTGTAGGGATAGATTTATGCTTGTGATGGAGTTTTTAGACTAGTATTACGGTTAGGACTGGGTATAGTGTTTTATCCTGTATTGAACAATTTTGGTTGGTGAATGATATTCACTACAGAGAAGTTGTTTGTTTGTTTGTTTTATTTATTCACCGTGTAAAATAAGTGTTTACAGATAATACAAATTAGTGGGTTGCATAATACAAAGTAGGAACCCTGCATAAACAAGAAATGTTTGAAGCGCAACATCCCTAAGAAAACATAGCTGATACTTATTTGGTTGAGATAGAACATGGCTAAAAATAAGACATTCTGTCGTTTAACAAATAAAAACAAGATACAAAATACAAAAATGTCACCAGATCATACTGAAGTTCGCAAAACTTTAGAAATGAGAGTGTACAATATCTGAACATCTGGGGGGCGTTTCACAAAGCCTTTTTTCAATGACAAATGACAGAAATCAGTGACAAATCTGCTGATAACCAATCAGAAGCAAGGATTTCAGTTGCTTATAACAGAAACTGTCATTTGTCACTGATGACAAGTTTTGTGAAACACCCCCCCCCCTCCCAGATCGTTGTGACATGCAACCTAAAAACCCTGCCAAATATTATACTGAAGTTCGCAAAACTTTAGAAATGAGAGTTTTCAATATCTGAACATCTGGGCCCCATTGCATAAAACTTACAATTGATGGTAACTTTGCCATCAATGGCAACTACCATGGTAACAGGGCTCAACAGCCAATCAAAATCAAGGTTTCCAAGATAGTTACCTTCAATGGTAAGCTTTGTGCAACAGGGCCCTGTTCTAATCACAATCTTCAACCTGTTTTCTTGGGCAGGGAACTCTGGCACCTTAGCGATGTGGAGTATAGGAGGCAACGGAAGCTCTCCGGGCCAGTTCCACATCCCTCACAGTGTCGAGCTGGACGAGGGCGGTAGACTCTGGGTTGCTGATCGGATGAACGGGAGGTTGGAGGCCTTCGATGCCAAGACGGGAGAACTTCTCGGGATTTGGAGTTCGTGCTTCAAGGATGGAGAGCCATATTCTGTCAGGTAAGTGGCCAATTTTGATTGAAAAACAAAGATTTTGAATTTCTGAATGCATCACCAATTTAAGGATTTTATAGCTCATTTTCATTTTTAAAATTCCTGACATCAAATGCAAGATAGTCATACACCACTCCAGTTGGTAGCTGTGAGAAATGAAAACTTCAGATATGAATGCTACCTAGTTCTAAAAAGCAAATTGGTAAGAGGGAGAGGGACATCAGTTTCCATGTGCAGAAGGTCATAATTCACCGACACCAGACTTGGTAAAAATACAATTACCGGTAATGAGTGTACAAACCTGCACACAGCAAACCCGTAGACCTGTACAAAAAATACCCCCCTAGTCTTTCGGAGAGTCTTCTGGTGATGATGATGACTTTATGATATGGGGTAATAGGTGGAAGGCCTGTTGGTCATGAAACTGAAGGCTAGTCCTTGTGATTGAAAATGCCTGTTATTGGGTAAACACCCAAATGGTGTTGAATTCCACATGAGAGCCCACTACTCTGCATCTTTAAAAATTATAAAGTACACTGTAAAAATCACAAAATAACTAATAAATCCTATCATTCTATCTCTCTCTTTTCCTTTTATTTAGACTTAGCAAAGACAAAGGTCACTTCATTGTGACCCAGCTAAACTCGGACCAGATCGTGCTGGTCAAGGCGGCTCCAGGATCCGGTCCGATCGGCGACTGCCAGCGGCTGGGCACCATAACCCTCGGTAAGGACACCAAGCCACACCTAGTTGCGGTCAGCGAATCAACAGGGGCGTTCTTCGTTGGGGAACTAGGCACCCAGGCATGCCAAAAGTTTGTGCCAATTTCATAAAGCGTCCACTGATCTTGTTAGATCATTTTTGAATTTTATTACATCTTTATCATTCTACCTTTCATACAAATCATCTGCTGACAGACAGAAGGGAATTAAAAGTGTACCAGTCACAAAAAAAGGACTTTGTTTTGTTTGTTAGTAGTTTCATGATGTAGCGGTAATACTATATCTGTAAAAGAGCTTCAAATATTTGTATCCAAAACAGATTTTGCAATTTTTAATACACTCTTAAATTAACATAGAAGTGACTTGTGAGTAGACTACTTGATCCACCCGTACTAGCTCGCATTAAATAGGGCCCACAATATATGTGTGCACGGTTTTATATTATTCCATATTCTCTTGGTCCTTATCCGTTAGCCTAGGGCCAGATGGGTGAATTTTTTAGGTCGATTTTATACATTGTAGCTGATCACAAAATATTTTTTTAGACTATTGGTACATTTTCACTTTTATACTAATTTCGCAAAGAGGTAACACCCTCCTGGCTCTCATCAAAACATATGTTTAGGTTTGAGATAACGAAATTGTGTTTTTTAATCAGAAATATAATTTGTAAAACATTAAAGACACCAAAATATACGTTCATGCAATCAAGC